>JBCEWB010599239.1:0-18093 GCA_039654565.1 Peronia peronii | reverse complement strand
GGGCCTGGCTTAAAAGTCATGGATTTTGTAACACTTTCAGTTATAAAAAGACAGATTTCCCAGTCCTCAGTCGACACAGTTGACTGCACTTTACGATCACCCGAACGGTCCGGGTCCACCGTGGTGACATACGATAGCCTCTACTCCGCCCACTTGGAGAAAACTAAGTCCGTGGCTAGGAAGCAGTATTAGCAGCCGTGGTCAGTGAAACAAACTAAATTGAAGCTTAGACTCTTTTGAGAACTGTAGTAGATTTCTGTTTCCTTTAATATTTTTCCCTCTTTTTTATAATTTTGTAGTTGTTTCTTAGATTTTCTTCTTTCAGTGTCATAATGTAGTTTTTATTTTTTTACACCACAGTTTGATCGACGCAGAGCACATATGGATGACTCGGATGAGGACTATTAGAGTTACTGGAATTACTCCACACTTTATTGCAAAATGTGTGTTTATATAAATGACTGCCTAACAATTTCATATATAGATAATGTGTTTATTGAATTACAAAGCACATTTAAATGAGTGAGAATGCAACTGTGTGCTGGTCATTATTTTATTGTGCCTTTTTAAATAGCCTAATATCCATTCTATATGTTGACATATTACTTGGGGTGACAACAACTGTCTTTTTGAGACAAAGGCAGGATTGCGCATGCATTGTGTTAAGATGGCTTCATTGTAAAAAAAAGGAAAAAAGTGGATGCCACAGGATTAATGAAAACAAAATGATTGAATTCTAAGAAATTTGCATTTTTTTTTCCATAGTGATTTTTGCTGAATGTCAGTTTCTGTTGTGACCAGCAGTTGTTGAGAAAACATTCTGCTTTACATTTTATTAATACTCATGTATTATCATAACTCACTATGTTCAGAGACTGACTGAGGAAAATCATAATCACCTTAAATGATTGTTGCAAGTTTCAAATCCAAGGTAACTGAACATAGGGCGAGGTAAAATCTCACATTCAATAATTTCACCATCAGGCACAAAGCAGGAATATCCTTCAGCATTTCAGACTGATTTTGATCCCTTGAAAAACAGGAACATGTAATTCTTGTGCCAAATCTGCCGTTTAACTGCTTCACTGCTACGCTAGTTTTACAGTCCAGTACTAAGCACCAGCGATACAGTCATTCTCCCCCGCTGCATCCACTACTAATCTTCTACCTGCACACAGTTCCATCACTGTGGACAAACCAATTGGTAATCGAAAGCATTGACTGTTATTCAGTGTTACTAACTGTTACATGAAGAAACGATGTGCCAGATATGGGCTCTATCGCTTGGTCATCTGCCAATCATCAGCATGCAACATCTATCAAAAGACTGCTTACAGGTGCATGAGCTGGTCAGTGGTCGGAACATCAGATCAGAGGGGATAAGGGGGTGGTTGGTGGTGAGCTGACTGTTGACATACCACTTGCGTTTGCCCACACTGGAGAGAGACTGTTTTTTTTTTTATCTACCTCGTATTGTTCTGAGAAGTGAAGTGGTTAATAACTCTGAAGGGTCGATGAGATTGCAGATTTGCCTGTTTTCATTGTGTTATGTATAAAAATCTCAGTTATAGCCAAAATCTTACTCAAACCTCTAAACACTGAGCTCATTGTTTGGTATGGGATTCTTCTGAAGTGCAGCTTTAGCATTTAATTCTTTCCTTACTTGACAGTTTATTACTATCCATACCTATCTCTCAGTTGCAGACCAAAAAAAAACAAAAAAAGAATATGCACCTCTTATGGTACTAAATGTGAACATTTCAACTGCTTGTTTTGATATATTTGAGTTTGTTTCATTTGTTTGTTTGTATGTGACTACTTGTGTGGTTGATATATTGCTTGTACCAGAATATAGATGTTTTCCCTCAACTCCATATACTGCATATTGCAGTGATGAGTATAAATGTGCATTCAGTGTCAATCTGTGCTCATAGTTAATACATAATACATAAAAGACTACTATGATGATCTGTGGCTGTGTGCAGACTGTCCTCACATTACTGCACACAAGATAGTTACTTCAGCTTTAGCACACAAATGAAGTACCCCTTCGTAGTCATAAATGAGAAGCTGATGCTTAGTGTGGGTGTGGTTACACTATAAATTTCACTTTTCAACCTCCTGTGGGTGGTTACCTCAAACAGTGTGGGTAATGAGATTACATTGTTTTGGTAATGCAGTCTGTATAAAACTGACAACGTTCGCTCTGTAAACCTTCTGCCACACTGTTTCAGTTTTAATTTAAAAAAATAGTGGTCAATATCACAAGTCCAGCAAAATGATATTATGTGTGCATTGAACTTTATTGCTTCAAGTGTACAACTTTGTTTTTGCAAGGGTAGTATTTTAAAAATACATGAGATATGGAGTACTACTAGTTTGCCAAATCCAACAGCAGAGAATTGGAAGGACAAGTCTGAGGTGGAGACAGCAACTTATTTTTATTGTAGTTGTTGGAATTATCAATATGATGAAGCTCCTAGTCATTTTGTATGTGTGTAACAAAAATGCAAGGTTTTTTTTGGCCTCCGCATGAAAACAATTTTTAAGGAGTAGGTGTATAAAGTAAATCTGAATTTAAATTTTCTGCTGATTAAGTAGATATTAATTATAGAAATAAACTGATGGATCTTTCTCAATAGTGGAGCTTGGTACAATAGCACTGTACATTTTTTTTTTCACAGAACTGGGTCGCCAAACTAGTTTTTTCCCATTTTTCAATACATACAATATCCTTCCTATTCATAATAACTCTGACTTGTGCTTCAAATATTTCTTAAAAGGTTGTTGTTGTTTTTTCTGGCTGCTCTTACATAACACTTTTGTTCTGAAGAATATGATCTTCAATGTCTTTAATTTTTGTTGCTAAAAATGTGTATGTTCTTATTTGTGTAAAATAGATGCCTGATTGTGAAGATTGGCTTTTTTTTTTTTTTTTTTTGTGATGTTGAAAGTAATTTTGTGTGTGTGTGTGTGTGCTTTTTTCTGGAATGCATTGAAAAAATTGTTACTCACTGTTGCTTAATTCACACCAGATTTGAAGAGTGCATGATTCACTTTAACTATGAAGTCTGCTGTATGTAACGATAATAGGCAATTACCAGGAATGAAAAGATTTAGTTATAATTGAATCAACATTTCTGCGCACTCAACGCTGCTTAAAATAAAAGATAATTATTTCTGTTTTCATCCAACAATGGAAAGCAAACACTCTAGTGATATGTAAGTATTTATCATGTTCTAAAGTAAAGAGGGTCTGTGCCAAACATTGTTTTGTCTGACACCAGAGTTGTTCAAGTTTGTCCTGTGTTTTTTTGGTCATATAATTATGTTATCACAGTAATCATTGAGATTTGTATTTCAAACCTCAAACCAACTGGCAAACTTCAGGTTTGTTACTTTAGCCTTTTGAAATTCCTGAACAGCCAAATTTGGAGCTACAGGTAGACCAAGGTGCAGGATTTGATTAGCAGTGGTCAGCAATTACTTTGAAAGAATTGGAATAATGCGATCAAAAGAACTGTCAGCAATGACAATGTTCCTACATAATACTATTGTTATGGAAATATATTTGAGTATACAACTGAAATTCAGATTGCAATCATTCTTATGCCTCTAATTCAAGTTCCTAAAATTCATATAAAATAAATTTATGGCTGAAGGAATTTATGTCAAAATTGATACCCTTTTTATATGAAGAAATTGACTGTGTTACAGTGTGATACATTTCTGTCAGATGAATAAACATGTACATCTCAGTACTTCTCACTATTTAGTTTCAGGGAGACAAGTACTGCAAGAAAACCTTGATCAGTTTGTTGATTGCAGCTTTAGTGTAAAAAGATTAGTGTAATTAAATTGATCTGAGAACGGAATTCTTCACCTGTTCTTTATTCTTTACCTGTGCTTAACAATGATATTTTTCCCCATAGCTTATAGTTATAGAATTTCCTTATTTATATGTTTTCCTGATGATAATATTATCAATGCTTATCAGGAATGTGATTGAATATATTAATTGTCAAAAATAATGTTGGTACAAAAGAAAGTATAAGTATTAAAACGATCTTTTTTCCATTAATGATTTAGTGAGTTTTGGAGTTGTATAGTGATTTGCAGAATGCCACAGCTCTAAATATTTTTTTCTGAGTGACAGAAATGTACATGATGTATTTGCCCATCTTTAATAAATCAACCAACAAACTTCATTTTTTGGTATCATGTTTTTTTTTGTCTTGATTCTGTGTGAAACAAAATAAATATTTAATTCTGCATTACATTATAAGATTGTTTTGACATTGCCCCGTGCACAGTCAGACATAAATACATGTATATCGGCTCATAAAAAAAAACTTCAGTAAGGCTGTCTGCAATTTTATTTTATTCTGTTATAGTACTCATAGTACTATTGTGTCTTACCATTTTGTTTTGTTTGTTATAGGAACTGACACCAGGTCATGAATTTTTTTATGACAGACATATATGTATGGCTTTAAGTTTTTATGTGACATTATGTGATTGTATACCCCCAGTCATAGGGAAGGCAATAGAAAATGGTCCAAGAAATATCTTTTTCACAGCCAGTCAGAATGAGTCATAAGTTTGCTGGATTTAAACAGAGAAATCAAGGGTTGAATGTGAGGAAAGGGTCTGATACTAACATTTTATATTGCAGCAACTGAAAAAAACATTCATCTGTGAATAAGAATATATTGGTCCTTAGGGGCAGATTATAAGCACAGCTGTATATCAGGATGTTTTAAGGTGAATATGTAGAATTATGTGGTAAAACTATTCATTTTTGCCAGTTTTGTTCTGATTTCAGCCAGTGCTGAGAGGACACCCCCTGTCTCTTGAAGTTGAAATATCTCTGGTTACAGTCAAGCTAGTTCAAAAGCTTTTTCACTTCATGAAAGTGTATGAATTATGATTTCACATTGTACATTAGTTTCTTAGTTGCTCAATTAGGTGAAAAATCAACATACAACTCATTTTCATTGGCTGCACAACATTCAGACTTAACCCGTTGAACCCTACAGCCCGGTACACTGGGCAGATTTTCCGGTGTCAAATACCCCACAGCCTGGTAGACCGGGCTGACACACTTACACCATTCCTATGCGTCCACTACAATTGAAAATAGATCTAATAGGTCATGTTGAAGCAAAAACATTTGGGACTGCAGTGATTACAAATATCTGCACCCATGATCGCGTTTGAGGCTTGTGTTTACGAAAGATATTCAACATGAAATGAAAAATCTGCATTCTCGGCCAAGGAGGCCAGGGACAGGTGGTTTTCAGGCACTGGTGATTAGGGTTCAAAGAGTTAAAAATGCAGATCATCAAAGATGTCACAACAGGAATTTAGCAAGTTACTTAGGCTAGTTTTTTTAATTCCAGAGCTAAAGCCATTTCATCACAATTGATTGCATGTCACTTTTTCTATAGTAAAAGCACAGTCAGTCTATGTGTATCATATAGGCCTCTAAGCATAGATATCCACTCAACCCAGTCTTTAGACTGACTTACTATATACATGTATCTCATCGGTCAGATTGTAGTGTGTCCTTACAGCAGCACAGCTGAAACCTATCAAACTTAGATACACAGTGAACATATACATGTAACTGCAGGATTTGATCTTTCATCGAAATTGAGCAACAAAATAATGGTGACGAAGGTGATTTTCATTTTGTACCTCATGAATACAGATACAGCAACAAAAAACACTTTGTGATGTATTTACATGATTTATTATAAGTGTAATCATGTTCATTTACAAATACATGTACACAAATTTTTAATGCACAAGTCCTGATGTTGAAAAAAAAAATGCCAGGATATACATGTACATTATAATTAATTTGTTGGAGAGATTTAGGTCTATGAAGTGGCTGAAGTGAAATGACACCAGTTCACGCTGACTGCATTTGATAATTCTGAACTAGACACTAATGTAATGGAAAGAACTTCATGAGATAAGTATAATGTGTCTCAAGTTAAAACTGTAAAATACTGTCATTAAACATGTTTAGAAGTTATAATGTCATTTAACATTTAGCATCTGGATGGTAAATACATGTACATGAAAATTGATGAAATTACATGTACATTATAGTCTTTAAAAAAAAAAAAAAAAAAAAACCCAACTCTTTAAGAGAAAACTTTCTGTTTTCTAAAATCTTTACAGACATTTCTGTCAATCAGATCTAGTTGTGCACTAATAGGCATGTACATGTATATAATAAAAAAAGATTGAGAAATTTTCCAATGCCATCACATGCATAGTACATGTACATGTCTTATAAATTGTATTTTAAATGTGTATTAGTTAGAGGGCAAATCAGCAGTTCATCAGCACTCTATTGATTGATAGGTCTCGCAGCCAGTCGAAAGGAGACGCAAGTTGCTGGACTAGAACCAAGAAATTGGGCTTTGAATGTGATGAGGAGGGTCAGACATCGATTTTTTTTTTTTATTGCAAATATCATTTCTGAACAAGACAGTATTGGTCTTACCCTCGATTTATAAATATTTCTTCATTAAGACAGGTTTTTGTGAGATAGGTATGTAGATTTGTGCGTTCAACGGTTCACTTAAACTCGATTTTCTCGGAAGTTCGGTCATTGCTGGGGGTCCCTCCTTGTCTCTTTAAACTGCAATATCTCTGGCTGGATAAAAGGTAGCTCAAAACTTTTTTCACCGCCTGAAAGGGTATGAAATAAGCTTACACGTGATACTACTAAAAATCCCATATGGTGAAAAATCGACATACGTCTCATTTTGACGGGCTGCAAGACATATGAAACAGAAGGGCTGAGTAAGTTTCCACTGAGTCAAGCCCAATTAACCAGGTAGTCCTGGTGAGGCCAATTCCACAAAAAGATGTAAAAAATACATGGTTTTAAAAGAAGAAATTTAATTCAATTTAAATTTAATTTAATTTTTAAAAACAATAAATCTAACATAACATTTTGCATGTAGACTTTGTTAAAATAAGTCAGGTGACTGAACAAAAAAATTAATACAATGTAGTAGTACTACACAAGTTACTTTTCTTTTCGTTCTTTTTTTTTATTAAATAAATGGCATAGCTCGCACTCTTTGCTATAGCAAAAGTCAGTGTCCTCGCAGGAGGATGAAAGATATAAAATAGTCCACGATTGATGTGAACCAATAATGTTGATACCTTTGACCAATCTTATGGAAATACATGTTCATGTATATATAATATACAAAGTGAGGCTGGATCCAGTGGAAACAGACAATAGGGATTAATATCAAAATATAACTGCAAGTCCACCAACTTAACAGAAATATACCACAAATATAGAAATATACAGATATAAATACATTATTATGCATAACGAACTCAACATTGTACATGTATAAGTCAACAATGTATGGCAGGTAAATGCTGACAATCCAGAATAACCATAATCATGTAATGAGAAAAGTATCCTCACTTCAAGCTATATTACCAATAGAACATCTGTTGAGCTATCACAGTGTGGAGATTTTTCACAATTTATTGATCTTGAATATAAAAATGTCTATTATTAAAGTAACTGGCCACAATATTAATAACAGTGCTGGCAGGAAAATACATGTAATGTAATATGTATGGTCCCAAGAAATCTGTTAGAGCTGACATAAAATAAATATAAAACTCGTGGGGTTTTTTTAGTTTTTCTTCTTTTTTTTTTTTTGAGTTGTCCCAATGATGAAACTATTTCATGCATTTCACATTTATAGCAGTGCATCAACCTTAATCAACAACCTTAAGCAACAAACAAGATGCTGATAAATTATGAATTTGAAAATACATGTGCATGTAGTCTGTGTTAATGTTAATTCCAATTACGCTTTGACAAGTTATACATCTATGATTTTTTTCCTTCTTTCAGTCTGTAACACTAATTATGAGGCCAATATTTGACTCTTAACCACAATGCTCTCTTATCATTCTTCTTATCCTAATCTTGGATCCTTGAAATGCAGTATGTGAGGCAATGTCATGGTTATGCCTTGAGATATATGATAAATAGAAGGTGCATTGTACATCAAATCATCAAGTTTGTGATACATGTACATGTATAAATATGATGATTCATATCATAAAATGGGCAAACAGAAACGAAAAGATTAAAAACAAAGAATAAATTAACACATATTAAAAAGACATGGCAGACGATCAAACATTTGCGTCAATGATTGAATAATAATCATTACAATATTACATGCATGTGTATGTACATATAAAACTTGTGGTATATGTACAAGAAGCTCTTGATAAACTGAAATACTAATACTACAAAACGTAAACAATAATACACTAAATGCAGTAACCATCAGTCATGGAAATTGCCAATCTCTTAGAATCAAATTCTCATTCCCTTAGTTAAACTTATCTTTGGATATATGTGTAAATATATATATATATATATATTTCAGTTACAGCTTCATTTCACTAGGGTATGGAGAGCTAAAGCACCCACTACTGCACTAAAAAGTATGTAATGAAATATACACTCTGTTTTACCTCCCAGCTACCTTAGAAGCACCTATCTCAGCTGTCTAAAGACATTAAAATGCTTTTCTTTTAATGTACTTTCAAAGCATTTGGTCAATGTTTAAATTGAACAGCTTTAAGATTTTAACTCCTCAAGAACAAATACTGTAAAGTGGTTTACCAAGTCCCAGATCAATTACAAATACAATATATTTGGTTTGCTAACAAAAGTGCCAAAGCATAAAACTATATTAAGTGTCTCACGAACCACAAAACATATTTATGTCTATATTTTTTTTTTCCTTTTCAATTGACACTCCAAAATCTCAAAATCCATGCTCAAATTTTGATGTCAAGAAAGTATAATTTTGACTCGTGTACACATTCTTTGTTTATAGATATCACTATCACAAGCAGTTTCTTCAAGAAATACTTGATAGATTTTCCCATTTTCAAATGCAAAAAAGATTCATGTTAAGGTATTAAGGCACAACTAATGAAACTGAAAGATCTATTTTAAACTAAATAAATAACTGACTTGTACAAATGAAATATAGGTCTGTAAAAGTATTTTCAATAAATTCTTTGCCTCACCATCACTAAATATTAAAAATATACAGTTACCCGGCAGTACATAATATGACAATGGGCCAATACAAAGGCATCTCGTTAAACACAAAATATTGAAATAATTAAGATTATGTAACGTCATCTCTTTTGTTTTTCAACATGTTTTTAAGAAATCAACACAGCTAATGATAGAGAACTGTCTCCCCTCCCAGAATCTGATTTCATTTATTTATTCCACACTGTTACATGTTCTCTTCCTTCCATTGGCTGTTGCTACCACCAGAGACATAATTGATTGAAAAGTGTTCTTTGTTGCTAAGCCCATCATCACATTAGGATTTTGACTATGAATCATTTTCTCCTCATGTATTTAATCTTCTTCCACAGCACTGTACCTTTGTGGCTACAAATGTTACAGCTCTTTAATACTGCAGGCACTATGGTATTGCTCACAGATTCACAGAGAAGATACAGTTTTTTTCAACTGTAAATTTAACTCTTTATCTCCAGTGAGTCGCTGACAAAAGTTTATTTTCAAATTATTCCAAGAAACATATGTTTTCTTCCAGAAAACTTAAATCTGCACCAAATGGGATCATTGTAGACATGTTCAGTTGAAAACGGAAAAATTATATATCACAGTAAGAGCTTCTGATATGTTGTATTTCTGTATCACATATTGCAAAACTTTTTATACATGCTGTAATCAGACTACCAAATTTCTGATTCACATTGTCCCATTTGATCTCATAACCATTATCTACTTTAGACCATTGATCATTGAACTAAGTAATAATATGATATTACTTTATCTGAATTTAGAAAATTACTCAACAGTATCATAAATAAATAGGCTACATTTTAACACAGTTTTGCTTGGAATCTATTTGCAAATTTTCTCAAAAAAACACACAAAAACCAGTAGACATAAGAATAATAAGGTCAGTGTAAATTTGTTTCCAGCATCAGATATTGCAGACAGACAGCAACATTGTTCCCCTTAAGATTTTCAGTTTCCCAGCTTTTGATCTACAATTTATCCTTAAATTGTCAGAAGAAACAGCTGGAGTATCAGTGCTCCTTGCATAACGTTTATTCATATTAAAAAAAAAAAAGGCCTAAGCCTAAATGGTAATCTGAGACAAGTATATATATTGTAAATATTGTCACCTTTTGCTATCTGTATAAGAGCCAAAACTGAGCAAATCTGTTTTATCACAGGATGTCTAAAAATAGCCCCTTCTCTATACCCTCTAATACAGTGGTCTCTGCCTAAGAACCCAGTCGTCGGGAGACAAGAAAAGCGGGCTCTTAGACGGACGGGTTCTTAGGCGGATTGAAAAGTTACGCAACCCATCTGACCATAGATTGTCTTCACTACTATGATTAGTTGATCATTACCGTTAGTTAAAGATTTATCTATGCGAATAAGTACAGCCTTCTTTCCTATGTGTATGCTATAAATAGATATAGCAATTCCTGATTTTTTTAGCATATTATAATTACACCAATACTGCCCAACGTTTAAATGCCATGTGAGTTTTCACATACCGGTATCATTGTTGAAAACATGATATTGCTATGCTACCCCACGGATAATCGCACGAGTGACCCAAGTGTTTACAGACCGAGGGAAGTAGCAGAACAGCTAACCAGTCAGGAGGCTAAACTTACTCCTCCTTATCCACAAAGCCAACCACAGGTGCTGTTCCACGTTTTGTCAAACAAAGGAAATGGTTATGTATTAGTCAACAACGTGGCCTGATTATGCAGTCATACATCAACCATCACTTCCATTCCTTTGTCTACCTGTTCTCTCCACCCCTGTCCCCATTTTACTGCAGATCTAGCACTGTGCATTTCTCTCAAGTGGACAATATGATGTGGAATCATACCATAAGTACTTGGATATCTTGGCCCAACACCGGGCTCTTAGGCAGATTTTTTTATTTGGGGGCGCCCGGAGCGGATTCTTAGAGGGTCAAATTATAGAGGAATAATTCCGTTTAGCAGCAGAGGCAGGTTCTCAGGCAGACCGGGCTCTTAGGCAGAGAATTCTTAGGCGGAGACCACTGTAATTTCAAACTCGATCTAGTTTGACTAATATAGAATGTAAAATGTTTGAAGCAGTGGTGGCGACATATTACATGCAACAAATAGCAAGCAAAAAATAGAGAGTGCTATTTGCGTATGGACGAATGGCTATGTGCAGATAGCGAAAATCAGAATTTTGTGCTACACATGTGAGGACAATTTCATAGGAACTGGCCGTAACAACTGAAGTATTCTCATAACATGTTACATGCCACATAAACAAATAACCACATGATAAGTTTTATCATTGTACCATGACAACTAAATCTGTGAAAACAATTTCAGGTGCTCTAACTAAAGACTATTCACATACTTCCATAGGCGAACAGGAGCTGTGGCGATAATACATCTATGTTCATTGCTGTTGAAACTGGATGTAATTTGGAAAGTAATCCATATGAAAAGTATAAAAAGTCAGTTTTTTAACAAACTGGCCTCTAGATAAGTGACCAACATTAGCGTTTTTCCTTCCAAGCTCAGTTGATATCGTTCTACTTTGGCTAAAGAGCTAAAAAAGCCAGTTAATCCATTTCCATTTCAGTACGATAACGTGAGATTTTTCTTTCTTATCAGCTATTTTCTCAGCACATGTCAAAAGAAAATAAGTTATTAGTTAAACCCACACAGTGAACTCTGGCATTGTAAATTTTACATCTTCACACTTCTCCTAGTCAGGACCTGCCTCAGAATGATCCGAGTCTGTATGTTGTGATGGTGGTCGCTCTATCATCTGGTCATGGGCATAGCTTGTTGGATCTGAGGCAGGGGAGGAAGGATAGTGTTTGGTAGTGCGTGGATGGTCCAGATCATCCTTGGCTTTGGAATTCATGACATGAGGGCTGTCATGGACACCTGGTTGAGGTCTCATTGTTTTCTGTAAGAATAAAAGATTAACATAGCAAGAACTATTTTTATCATAGTTTTCCACTGTATTGTGCCACATTAGGAGATAAAGGCAAATGTATCACTGACCACACATTTTTCAGAAAAGATGAAAGGAGATTTTAAATTTAGTACACACCAAAGGAACAAGCAAAAAACATTCAGATGAACCACTTTATAATTAACTAAGAGCTTTGCAGAACGTTTGCCATAATGGGCTGGTAAGAAAACAAATATTATTATTAAAATGTCAAACCTAATTGAGCAATTTTGTCATAATACAGCACTATTGCTTGAAGTATATATAGTGCTAAAGTTTTAGTGCCCAAGAGCACTGATTCAAGCATTCCATGACTTATCAAGTAACAATATTTGACAAAAAGAAACAAGAAATAAAAGCCGGTAAAAAATGATGTTATGAAGCACCAACCAAACATTTTGTTAACATAATGTCAAAGTGAATCAACATGAAAGTTTGTGAAAATCCACAGCAAGCCTTGCAAATATTATCCTTCAGAATGTAACCATAAAGGCTAATAGCTTCTTAGCATAAAATATCAAGAGCTTCATCCATGGTGGAACCCATAATTATATTTAATTATTCCTACTAACCAGCCAAAGAACCTAGTGACATATTATATGGAAAGATTCTAGAATGCTGTCAAAGTAGCTTATAATTCCATGTACTTACAACCATGTGTGTAGAAGCCCTTGCTCCATAGGGAAACTTCCTATGGAAACAAAAAAAAAAGAAAAATTCAGATCATTTTAGATTAAGTTTACCAGAATTGATAAGAAAGAAAACGTATATAACGTTATTAATGATGTCTTGTGACATCTAAGAATTAGGTATTGAACTTCTGTATTGATAGAATTTTCTTAAGGTAACTGCAAAACACATTAATTCAGTAAGTTAAAGATTATATCCACAAGACTCTTCTCCTTATATTTCCCCCCATGATTTCTACAAGGGGTAATTACTGGTTAGCTCTCCTTTGAGCTCAGATTGTGCAATAACCTTTTCTATCATCTTCTCCAGAGTGTGTCTCTTCCAAAATCCCTGTGCATACCTAACCAAAAATAATACATGGAAATTAACAACTCACATTTTTTTCAGGTCTGAGACCAGTCCTTCCCTCACTTGAGTCATTTCATGCAGTTTCTTCATCTCCTCATCATCTATGCCATAGCGATTCTGGAGGCTTAGCTTTGACCCACTCATCAGGTACATGGGGTCGATACGATGGGAAACCATCTGGAGGGTAAAGCAAAGATTTGAGATTGCTGATTTTTTGCTTCATAGTCCAATCAGTATGTTGAATAAAACAAGTTAAAAGTTCCAATTTAGGGCAGTTGTGTTAATTGAGATATTTCCATTCCTATCAAATGCCCATAAATAAACAAACATTAACACAGATACACACTCTTTATATCTTGTCCTGAGTACATGTATTGATGCTACCCATGTATCACTTGTCTCTACAATATTTTCCAATGAACCAACAACATTGACTAGATACATGACAAGAAACAATGACTTCAATACTAAAAATGGGCAGTTTGCTAGGGCAGAACAGAGGCCAAACTGCTCTGATAGTATGAGGTGTTCACTTTTATCCAGGTATCCCTGCCAACCAAATGATAATTTTATAAAACAGAGCTGTTGCACTGAGACGTAATTTAGCTTAACAAGTCTCAGCAGACTGTCAAAATGAGTCAATGTGTTGATTTTCCATCAAAATGAGTTATAAATCTCTCAAGAGAACCTTAATTCATACACTTTAATGAGGTGAATAAAGTTTTGACCTGGCTTGACTGTATCCAGAGGCATTGTGAATGAAGATTAAGTGACCTCTTATATCAACTAAAATCAGAAGAAAAATCGGCAAAAGTGAACAGTCTAGCACATAGGTCCCTACATTCACCTCCGAACATTCTGATATATTTATGATTTGCCCTGAAGAGAAATATTTTCTTATTCAGAGATGAACCTTCTTACGGTTTGATTACACCTTTCAATCTCCTGCGGGTGGTTATCTCAATAAATCTTCTTTCAATTTCTTCAGTATAACTACATGTACATCAATATCAGATCACCTTCATCACATTCAACAATCAATTTTTCTGCTCGCATCTGTCAACCTGTGACTCGTTATGACTAGCCCTAAGACCTATTGTAATTTGTACCTCTACCGGTACTACTTTACTAGTATTCTAAATGCCACTCTTAAATAAGATCTTTCCTGAAGTGCGAGAGATTGATGAATCACTTTTACAGTCACCCAAATTACTTCACTGTGCTAGATACATGAGGTCTAAAACAATTATATAGAAAACATAAATTATTTTTCTCTTTGGTAACTGTGAATCTAGTCCCCCATTTGCAACATGGAAAACAAAAAAATTGTGGCAAAATGACAATGATAAGAAAAAAATATTTTCATAAAATGATGGATTGTTCAGAACTCTTGATTGGGTTAGTTTAAAATATAAATATGTAGAAAAGAAGTTTTCTTTTTTCATTTTTACAATACTTATTTTACATTTATGTTTAACATAATCTGGGAAGTATATTGGTTAGCAGAAAAAAAATTGTCCCATTATTAGCCTGACCTCGGATGCCCTCTTCATGGCTCTACTGGAACTCAGCATGGACAGTTCTCGCTGAAAGCGCATGCCCTGTTCACTATGGTTCCATCTGTAGTTGCTCACCAACCTATCATCCTCATCCTCATCCAGTCCACCATTCTGCTGTGAGAGAAACAATCTATTGTTAGTGAATCAAAGAAGTTCTTCACACTCAAGAAGGAAAAATGATAATAAATAGGTATAATAAGTATATGAAATAGAAAGTGGACTAAACCTATGACCTCTTGAAAAATGAAAGATCTTGGTCCCCACTGCTCTGTGGATAATTTATCCCAAGTTGATACAGTGCAGAATCAGTGACATGAACCCATGAGGTAATCAAGTCTCTGTCTTACTTTATCTTATCTCATCTCATCTTATGTTTTCTTATCTTATCTTCATACATACATGCTTTTATTTTCTGAAAATCATACTGAAAGTCAAAATCACAGACAAAAATAAGGGGGGGGGGGGAGGGGGGGAGGAGGGAAAGGCTACTGCTCAAAAAGGCTTATGATCGCTGATGGTGGCAATACAAAATCTTTAGATAATAACATTTTTATCGACATTTAATAAAATAAACTGGCCTACATAAATCACATAGTACAGCCTACAAAAAAAAAGTTTCTCTTGAACACACTGAAATGCTCAGCCAGACGTACAGAAAACCGAGAGTTGAATTTGAGGGAGGCCGGTCGGGGGGAGGGAGTGAGAATGTTAGCACCGTCGTAGTCCTGACTGGCTTCTGTGACAAATGAGCTCCTGGGAGTTTGGCTGCCAGAACGGCCGGCTGATGAACTTTTCCGAACTTTGGAACCACTGAGAAAACATGATTGTGCAGCAATGAAGCCAAAAGAAAGTATCAATTTCATGAATATAACTGAATTTACCGTTTTCTAACATATCACCACTGTCATGAGTAAGTTACCTGCCCATTATGAAAAATCTGAGTACGTGCAATCACACAAAAAGCAGTACTACGTTTAAAACAAAATAAGGAAAAAAATAAGCAAACAAATGAAACTGCTATGTATAAGCCAATTAACAAATTCTAAGAGCTGTCCACATACTTTCGCTCTTAGCTTTGTGACCAGTGAAGCCCTAGTGACTTAACACTTAGCCAAAGCTTTTCCTCCTACATACAAAAAGAGATTCTATATACCGAGGTCATTCTTATTTTTCTTCTTTCACTAGACATTTCTATGTCCTGAATAAGAATAATGATGTTTATACTTATGCAAGAAATACTCCTGAGGGAAAGAAGTCAACACGATAGGCAGACAGACAGAAACACAGACCGACAGTCAGACAGGCACACGGTCACTTACACACACATATAGACACAACCAGCCAGACAGATAAAAAGACAGAGAGGCACATACTTAACGAATTAACTACTCGCAGGAGATCGAAAGGCGTAAAGGGAACGTATGCAGCTTAAGCTTACACATACAAATGACAAAGAAACAGATATAATATAGACAACCAAACAGGCTGAGTGAATGATCAAAGAAAGAGAAATTTTAATAGTGACAGATTATGCAAAGTGTTATCGTCATGTAAAGTGTCTTCTTTTATCTACATGATCATTTCACAATTATAACATGCAGGCAGAAAATTTAAATAACCCGGCATATTCCCCATGCTTTCCTGTAAGCCAAAAGAGCTTCGTGTTTTGAGTTGATAAGACTGGGAAAGTCATGGCACAAAATAAAATTACTATATTTGTAAAAAAAAAAAAAAAAAAAAAAATGAAGATTTACACCAATTCAATATGATATATTGGTACAGAATTATTTCACAAAATTCTCATGCGTTAGTTGTATAAAAAATAAGAAGTAATCGTTTCCTGTCACACTAATCATGATTATAGTCTAAATTAAATATAATAAGTAGAGTGACGGCTGATTTTTTTTAATGTTGTCTCAAAGATAAAATCTCCATACTGTTATTATAACAGAGAGTGAAAAGTCGAACGAACTAACGTGTCCTGGTGAACATGAAAACTTCAATGTTCCATTTTTTCCCCCGAAAATACTCTGTAGTCGAAGGCAGAGACACACTAGTCTTTACTTATCCAAAGACACTACCGAACCATGATCCATCTCCTCAATGCAAGGCAATCACTGCAACAGGCAAGACCCAAAGCTGAACCATCAGATGGAAGATCAAGACAACGTCAATAATTTAATCCTAGAAGCACCAATGCCAGAGATTAATGGCAGTCTGAAACTGCTGTTCATAGATATTTCCAAACCTGACATAAATTTGCCAATGTCGCAGTGAAGACATGGAAATACCTAGCTGGCAACAGGAAATCCTGGAAATTGGTTGTCACAGTGGGAATGAAATCGGGCAAAGCCAAGAAACCCCAAGAGTGGAGGACAAGAGAGAAAGAATCGAAAAACAAATCCAAGCAGCTTCTCTCACACCACGTTCAGCTGCAATTTCTGTGGTAGAAAATGTCTCTCCCGCATTGGCCTCTACAGCCATGGAAGGAAAAAGCTCCTCCATTAACCATGGTCATTTATGACCGAAGGAAGCCATCTAGTCAATTCAAGGGACTGATCTAGTCCAATACTAATTGTTCATCATACTTTATGTTTGAGCCCCCCCCCCCCCACACACACACCAAAACAAAATCACGCACACGCATATATAATATAGGAAGCAAGGTATTGCCAATATTATCTTTACACCAAAACTCAACTGCCATTTTCGATATGTATAGGTCCTTAGACATCGTTAGAGAAACCGGGGTATGCCAGCAGTGGCTAATTTCTTCTGACACTTTCATAGCTAAACAACTGAGGCTGAGAACGGAACAGACTAGGGAACACTCGACCATTGTGTACCGACACCTACCTCTGAAGTTGTAATCAAAGTTGGCTTAAATAAACATATCTCCAGGCAAAGATTGGCACGGCACTTGGAGAGCTTGGCTAGTGCTCTACTCTTGAGTTGCTTAACACAGTTCTCTTGGCCAACTAACGATCTGTCGCTGGTGCAACGGCGACCGACCTCTAATCACGGATTAAAACCAGAATTTCGGCTCTTCTGGTTAGGCCCCGGGCCAAGACTTTTGGTAGACGTCAGTGGCATGACCCCAGTGGGGACTAATGATTTGAGAACGCCAGCCTGCTTTTTTTTTTAATCTCTTTTACAGTTGATCAAGAATTGAATCAGAGGGGCTATTTCTAGCTGGTTAGAAGACAAAAATTCTTCACTTACGAAAGGTCAAAAATATTCGGACAAAAGACAGGGACAGGAACTGGCACATCAATGGACTAATAAATAAATGAACAGAAAAGACATATGGGTGGGTGAAAAACGGATAGATAGATAGATAGATAGATAGATAGATAGATAGATAGATAGATAGATAGATAGATAGATAGATAGATA
>JBCEWB010599128.1:0-18093 GCA_039654565.1 Peronia peronii | reverse complement strand
GGGGGGTGGGAAGGGTGACTCGCCAGTCGCCAAGCACGAACTGTTTAGCTATGATTAATTATTTCTTTCACGGTCGTCATGACCGACAACGTAACCAACCATCGGTCATAATAACTGGTTAATTGATTGTTAGTCCATGACCGGTATAACCAGTTATCATGACCAGTCATGCACAGGCCTAGTTGATATGACACTTCATAATTTATTCAGATAAATAAAACTATTACTGTCGTAAAGTGCATCTTTGTCTCTGTCTGGTCATTGGGTTGTAGCCGCACTGTTTTTTATCATTGAATTAAAAACGAGCCTTATTTCATGTTCATGCTATATAAAATAAGGCGCTATAAAATAAGGCGGCGGGCAGCCCACAAGGCAGGCCCAGTACATGCAGGTAGCGTGACCGGTGCGTGACCGCCAGCCCGGGGTCAAGTCGGCCAGCCAACTAAGTGTGCCGCTACGGAACAGCCGTGTGCAGCTAGATCTAGAATAGTAAAGATACAAGGACATAGGATGCACCACATCTCCATTGGTCTTCTGCAAATTTATCTCCTAGGAGAAGATCTAGATCTAGATTCAAGTGATTTCGAATTAGATCTAGATCTAGATGCTCGTTGGATCACTCCATCATCCGATTCCCATCAGCACTGGAGCTATCTCAAGTGAAAAATTCATTCACAAGTTCCTGCAGCTGGCTCTCTTCTACTATGCAAGTAATATTACATCTCCTGACTTGATTTAATAGAAAGGCAATCTGTTGACACTCAGGCTGTGTTGAATCAGCCGGGTCTTCATCTGCCATTTTTCTTGTAAACAAAGATGTTAGCAACTTCACAACATCTCAGACTATTTATTTTAAAGTATTTAGAACATTAATAAATAATCTTCACGCGATTAAACAAAAACTAAACAATTTTTTTTTTCAATGTGTAGGAGTTTAGACGAGCAGGGTGGAATGGGACAGCACCAATGGTCAGGAGAATTGGCAATAACAAGAAAGCACTGATATCATGGACGCCAAGCACATGCCCACTCCTCCTAGTTCGAAAACTTCGAATGTCAAACAATGTATTCATGCGCATTGCTCATCAGTGGATAACCCTGTTTATACCTTTCATTTTAGCATACAGTATGGCTAGCATACCAGCACGGGGGCTAGTGTGTAGTACAGGGATGTGGTTACGTAGTTAACCAGGGGAAGTAATCAGCTATAAAACCCGGATTTTTGTGACAAATTTTCAATGAAGTGGCTTCAAAAAACCCTCTCAAAAATATTTTTAGATGTTGAATTTGAAAAAAAACTCTTATGGGATGAAGAACAAATGCTTAAGGAACACTTTGGTGATAATATCTCAATAGGCCAAAATTTAGACCTCGTCTTGTTTTTTTTTTCAACATTACTTGAATGCCAGTGACATGTGCCGCATTTTTGCTGAACGCCTCACACAATTGTAACAAATCATATATATCATATTACTATGCTGAGTGAAAGCAAATTCATATTTCATAAATATACTGCACTGCTACTATTCACCTCAAAAAAGCATGAGTGAAGTCAGAAAATTGACCCCCAAATCTTGTTTCATTCAGTGAAATCCAGCCCTTGTCAGTTCTCATTGTTCGCAGATCATGAGCTAAGGCAAACAGGGCTCCACCAGCAAATGCATGCCCTGAAAATAAAATGATACAATTATACTGTATTAATAGCCTGTGGACCTCAACTATTCTCAAATATCAATATTTTGCTAATTTGTTTTGAAAGGGGGGGAGGGGGAGGAGAAGGGGTAAGGGAAGGAAGAGTCGTAACAATGAGGAAGCACAGTGACAAAAAAAAAAGAGAAGAAATATAAATCTCACCATATCTGACTATTTGGTATCAGGCTATCTTGTTTCTCTTTCATTATATCTTTTCTGTCATGAGATGAAACTGTTTCTATAATTTGGAGAGTACTTCATGTCACAATCTTATATTACATGTGGGCTATGCATTTATTAGAATATAAAGGCAATTCAATGCATTACAAATAAGCTGAATTAGTGACCTATATTCCTAAAAAAAATAAGCACTGTTCTCACCACTAGTGTGACAAAATGATCTTGAAAATTAGGATGAGTCAACATCTCTTTACCCTTAGAGGTAGATTCTTTGTTGCATTTTTTTTTTCACAGAGACTTTTTATGTCGATCAAAAAATGCACCTCATAGTTAAACTTGCTGAAATAGATTGACTGAAAGCCCAAAAATTGTAATTTAGTGGATTAAGGATTAAGAAGGATTAGCAGAAGTGATTGGCCATTTTCTCACTAAATTCAGCTGCAGCAAAAAAGTCATCCCATCATCTTTAATTGCCAGTATCTTGACTTCTAGGAAGGTAGAACAAAAATTTCTTCACACATGGAAATGAAAAAGCTTCACAGTGATACTAATGACTCCGTAAGCTCAAAATTTGATGAGAGCCTGATCTCATCATATTGCATCTCAAATGAAAGTCCAAAGGACAATACTGCTTACAAAATCTATATTTATATTCTGAGAAATCGTATGTATAGATACATGTCTTCAAAAATATTTTAACTCAAAAACTCAAATGATTATTCAGTGGAATCTATTTAGAAAGAGTGCAGTAAAATACGCTTAAACTAAACTTTTAGGGACCGGACATATTATTTTGGTTTAAACATATTCTGGTTTATCCAAACTGGTATGGTGGAAATTGTCAGAAGAGTGGAACAAACTCCACAGATTCCACAGACAATGTGCACTTCCTTCCCTGACACAATTCTCCCATCCCCTACCCTTCTCCGTCTTCAACATCTGCTGGTGGCCTGAGGCCTGACGATGAGAGAACAGCATGTTGGTACTAAGTATGCTTGATTAAGAACAGGTTGCTGGCTTCCCTTAAAATCAAGGTCATTGTTTTCGATTCAGCCGTGTTCCCACGAATGTTGACTTTGGTTTATTGCTAGTCCATTAACAAAGAGTAAAAGAGAAAAAAAACAGGGACTAATTTTTCTTTCAGTTCAGACGTGTTTTTGGTTTAGCCATTTTTGGTTTAAATGTGTTCCACTTAATAATGAAAATCCAGACCTGATGACACTGGTTAAAATGTCCAAACTGGTCATAACAAGAATCTGAGCCAGACATGTAATGCAAATCTGGCTGTAACAGCAACAATTTGAGAGCCTCGCTACCCTTCATCATATTAGGATTCCACAATATTTCTTGTTGCATGCCTTTAAGTTTTCTTAAATTAAATTATTTATGACTACATATTTACAAAGGAATTTACCAGTTCAACCATTAAGTATTTGCTCTTCCATGCTATAGTGACATAATGATATTTTGGATCAAGGGCAATAAAATTTTGAATTTCCATAAATATGGAGAAGAAAATTGTTACTTTTAGTCTGTATTGAATTACTCAATTTGCACAATTAGCACTGGATGTGATTGTGTACACCAAGTTAATTATCACTTCAGAATAGCATACCAACTCCCTAAAGCAATGGAATCTTTGATGTTGTTGTCAGCTGTAACTAATAAGGTGATAACATCAATGGCTGAGAGTTGAAAATATATGATAATCGTAATAATAAAGAGTATTTATATAATGCCTCATCCTCAAAAGACTCAAAGTGCTTTACAGAACCAAAGTGTTTTACATCTGCACAAACAGAATATATTACAATACAGGTAGGAAAAACAGTAAACATATTTACTCATAACATGGCATACAAGCATGATAAGAGATATGCTGTCATACATAATAATGTAATAACAATTCAACAATCCATCTTGAGGGAAAGGCAACTCAGACAGATGCTTGTTGAAGAAGTATCTTTCTAGCTGTCATTTAAAAGATTCTGGATTTGACGACCTACAAATGCATGCAGGCAATGCATTCCAGATTAAAGGCTTTCCATTAATGCTCTATCTCCATATTTTTTCATATGGGAACGAGGAATAGAAAAGTGATAAAGGCTCTTAGATCTCAAATTTTGGAAGGTACATAAGAGCATAATAATAAATCTGTTAGAATAGCTGGTCCAGTAGACTTTTGAGTGCGAAAACAGAAAGTTGCCACCATGTATACAATCCTGGTTTTTATAGGTAACCAATGCAAAAAAAAATAAAAAATGCTTTGGTGGTATATTGAGATTCTAAAGGCTAAATGGGCTGGATTGTTTTGTACTCTTTGAAGTTTAACAAGCCTATCCTCCTACAACCTTGTCAGAAGAGAGTTCCAATAATCCAAACACGACAATATAAAGGTGGAGAGAACTGTTTTCATGGCAGTTTTTTTCAGGTATGGTGCTAGATGACTTATTCTTCTCAGTTTAGTATAGCATATTTCTATCTGCCGATTGATTTAACACTCCCTGGTAGATAATGTCTTATCTAAAATAACACCTACATTTTTAGCCTTGTCAGAGAGAATGATTTCAGGACCAGCTACTGAAATAGTTGTCAGAGACATAGAGTAAAGGATAAAATTTACCGTTGATGGTAGCCATTGTAGGTAATGGATAAAAAAGTAGCCGTCGAATAAGGGCAGATGAATCTGTGAAGAATTTCTCCAGAGTAGAATAAGTTTGGTTGCCCATCCAATCCAAATCGAGACCATTGCAGTAGAATTTTCCTTTACCAGTTGTTACAAGTGCTTTGCATGATGCTTTGCTGGGGATACAACAATATCATTTTAATATAGACATTACTGGCCCTGAGAACTGAATGCAGAAGACAACAATAACTTTTATCCAGAAACACCACAACTCAGTCTTTCAAGGCATCATTGTGCACATGAGAATAACGTAGAGTAAATTACAATGCACGTAATTTACTTGTATCCCTGAAATGAATAGCAATGCATGTCAGCAAATATGCTATGAAGTTCATTGCTATTAAATTTCCTTCTAATAAAAATAGAGACATAAATTTGCTCCATGATAAAGCTGTGAAATACTGTTAAGAGAGATGAAGACAATGACTGTGTGCACTGACAATAGTTAATATAGATCCCAATAACATGCATAACAAACTGTCAAAATCTATCTGAAGTAAGAACCTATGGAATCAATTACTCTACTGTTCTGCAAAACAGAGATCAGCAAAAGGCACTTAACTCTTTCACTCTGGATTTTTTTCTCTGGATGGAGTTTATTTTAGGACCGAATATTTTGGAAGGAGCACGTCACAAAAAAATCATAAAATATTTTCTGAGATAGAAAAGTGATTCACCCATCATTAGAAAGGAAATTGAATATACAATCAGAAAATTTGTATGCATGGGGGCATCAGAAATGAGAAGAGACAAATCGAATGGCAGAAAGTGAAAAAAAGTGAAAGAAAAAGAAAACATAATTTGCAGATTCACCAGTCAATAAAAAATATCAAACTTCAAAAGTCTGTAAATTCTGCTTTATTTCTCCAAAGTATATCCAACATGCAATGTTCATGTGAAGTTTCAAGGTGATAGTCCTTATAGGAATAAAACTGTGACCACTTGGAAAATATCGGTAACTGCAATGAAATTGAGCTTTTTGGCCGCTCTCTGTTTGCTACTATTATATACACTATGTACAACTTGCAGTTATTTGTCATGTGCTGTATTTAAAAATCCTCCGAGGCACCAGGAGTGTGGTATTTATAAAAACACTCCTTTGCATGTAGGTGGGGCTGTCCAGGACAGCCAATGCAGATGAAATTGGTGTGTTTGTGAAGCGATGGTTTGCTGCAAACAATGCACCTGTTGTCCTTTTCCACATATTTTATCAGGTGCACATTGCCTTGGAACCTGGCTAGAGAGTTGTCTGAAGGCCTTCCTTTCTTTCCGCATGATTGACCTTCTGGCCCAATCTCTGTGCCGGCTTTTGCTGTAAGTTCTTCCACAAGCATGTTTTTGAAGTTCTGAATGGACACACTTTTGGCACCGTCCTGTCTAGACAGCTTGTATAGATGTATGCATTGATTTGGGTGATCTCGATCATCCAGTGGTACAGTTTTTACCACCACTTTCTAGTTTTTCTTTGGAACACACCATAATAGGTGAGAGCCTGGTCCATCCTATCACATCCATTCATTGACTCATTGTACATATGGATTAGGTTGGGTTTCCGAAGTTGCTGGCCACGGCGATTTCTTTGTTCAAGAACTCGCACATCACTCCTAGAAGACACTGCCAAACAATTCTTCTTTGCTTTTTTGTCTCTCCATGCAACTGAGATCATTGAATTATCATCATTCATGAAGAATCTTGATTCTTGCTGACCAGTTTGATGTTCCGAAACTCGGCTGGAAAACTGCATCTGTTTGCCTGCACAGTCCCAGTATAATAATGGTTTTGACTGTTTAGGTAGTTCACCAAGTTGTATGTGGTGTAAAAGTGGTCAGCAAAGATGTGATGTCCTTTTGCTAGAGGCCGTAGAAGAGTTTGAAAGACATTGATAGTGCTTTCACTGTTTACATCCAAAGCTGGGTCGTATGATGTTTCTTGGCCAAAGTACATCAACAAGTTCACAACATAACCCGTTGCACTAATACAAAGGCCGAAAGCCTTCACATGATATTTTGCAGGTTTGCTTGGATTATAAGTTTTGTATTTGAAGCGGCCTTTCCAGCCCACCATCATTTCATCCAAAGACACCTCCTGAAAGGGATAAAATGCCTGTTGAAATTTATGAAGGAGACTGTTTACGAATGGTTAAATTTTGTCCTTGCACTCGGCTTCTAAACTTGCACAATGTAGCATCGTGTGATGAATAGCTTCAAACCGGTCTTGAACAAACATATCACTAGACCACTTGTTGTACAGATGGGCCTTATTTGACCAGAAATCTCTGAACTCTGGACGTTTGTTCATACCCATAGCAATGAGCACCGAAAAATAACAATAGAGCTCACCCTGGGTTATCCAATTCTCAAACAAGGAGCGTTTCTTGGCCGGCCTGTTCATTTGGACTTTTTTCTCGGCATAGCTGTTGATGTCCTGGATTAGTTATTGTCATTCATAAGTTGGAAAAAACAGTCTCATGCAGACAAGTCTTGTGTCAATGGGGCTGTTACTCCACTTCCCATTGGTGATGCAAAACGATAGTTATTCTCTGTTCCACCCTGCTGAACCTCTCTTGAAACTGGGTTTTGATTTGTGTCAGTAGCTCTACCCTGATGTGTTGTGGGTCTAGTAGATGGCTGAGCATTCTTCTTAGGCCTACCTCTAGGTCAAGAAGGCTGATTGAGTTCATCATCATCACTAGAGCTACTTTCCTGTTCATGAGCCTCGCACACATATTCAAGGTCAGCATCACTGTCAGCCAGATCTAGATCTAATTCCTCCCCATCAGAATCACTTTCACTTGATGATGAATCACTCTGATCAATTAAATCGTCTTCAAGCAGTCCCCTTACTTCATCTGACCGAAATCTCCGTAATCTGGACATAATGCAAGCCTCTTTAGCTTGTTGTTCGATCTAGGTTACACTGCGCATAGATTGAATGAACCGCTCATGTAAAACACACACCAAAAGTGTAAACAAACACTATCTCAATTCCTCTATCCCTCAAGGAAGCAATTCATTACCTTTCCTTCACCTATGAAGAGTTTCATACTTGTAGAACTTCTCATTCGTACTTTTATTTGGTCCTTAGTGTGAATACCCTATACGACCGCTCTCAGCGGTCAATCGTCTTTTTGGTAAAGTTTATCAGCCGCTATCAGCGGCCACTTGGAGTTAAAGAATTAATAGTCTAATATAGAAAACTGGCCACATGCCTGGGATGCAGGGTGAGAAACTATCCTTTCTTTTTAATATCCTTTTTCGATCTGAATTTTGGTTGAGATATGTAAAAGGGTTGGCTTTTGCTTTTCATAGACAAGCAAAGAAAATGATATCTTTTCCTTCTAGATGGAAGTAATTGACACTATCTCACATCTTAAAAAATTAATTCTAACTTATGAGCATCCATTAACAGCCTACCTTTCAACCTCGTCTAACAAAATGTTAAAGGCATCAAAGAATTCTTGGTTCATTCTGTTTTCACCTCTGTTCATAATGATAATAGCAATATCTCCAGAAAAATATAAAGATATGCCATTGATCTCTTTGTGGGGGGTGTGAAAGTGTCCGGAAGTCATGACTGCTTATGCGATTGTTAGGCTTTCAGTTGAGTATGAAATGATGATCTGAGGAGAAAAATAGTGAAGCTGCCATGGTAAATGATGTTGCATCCTGGAAATGGATATCGTATCAAGGATAAAGGTTAAAAACTTGACACATTTACATTGCATACGATACATTAGCCATTACCATAAATTAAGTTTTTCCTCTCTGATCTCCTTTTCTTTTAATTTCTAGGTTCTTACATGATTTTAGTTTGAAAAACAGATTGTCTGAAAACTCACAAATATTGTGTGTATTCACACTGGTTTTATCGAGAAACAGAATTAATTTTGCTGTAATAGATCTACTTCACAGTAAACTTCATGTTTATCCTTCTCTTTCATTTTCACAAGGTTTATCAAATGTTTCGATACCAGCAACAAACTGATCTGTATTGCAGTAAATTCCATCTATCACATTCTTACGAAGGAAAAGCAAATCCTGTAAAAAAAAAATTCAGCCCCATGTCCTTATGTCCTTTATCCTTTTGAAAGAATTTGCTTGACATAATGAATGAAAAAGGTGGTCAAGCTCAGATTGTTGTCCCTTGTTATCATTATCATTATCTCATCTTTTCCAGGTAAAATGCCACAGATCAGAAGTCTCCAAAGATATTGCTATTGAGACAAGTTCACAATTTCATTCCATGAGTATCTGGTTCTCCTTTCATCAATATCGCTCTTTCTCTCTCAAGGGATCCCAAACTCTTTTTCTCTTTCGCTTCCATTTTAGGGCCTGTTCTACTACAGGGCTTTCTCGAGTATATGTCTTATCTTATCCTGCACTATCCCGGCTTGTCAACGTCTTCTATCTTCATCATATAATCTTGCACTTGCAAACAACGCAGGTTGACTTGATTCAGTCTACTTTTCTCCTACACTTCTATTTAAATTTGTTTCCCTCCTTCACTGTCTTTACATTTGAACTGAAAAGCTATACATTATCCAAAGGTGTGTATATATATATATAGATCTGCCTTTGCCTTCAAACTAAATTGAAACACTTACATTGAGATTTAGATCTAGATCTATACATACCGTTCACGAGCAGGAATAGTAACAGACAATGCAAGTTTATCGTGAACTTTGCACTTTGCCACAGATACTCGGCCTTACTTCGGTGCCATTCCTGCCCCGAACACTGAAATAATATCTAAATCTTGATGTGTGTCTGAAAATAATAGATGCATGGGATAAAAAAGAAATTTTAAACATTCATCCCACACTTTATTGAAATCACAGCATATGGCTATTGAGAGCCAGAAAAAAAAAAATTAAAACTTGTTACTGAACAAATAGTTGACGAATTGAAGCAAATAAATAGATAAATACATAAACAGATAAAAAAAAATAGAAATAGAATAAATGTACATAACTATCTAAATTTTCGAGGAATAAAACATGAGTCTATAAGCAAATCACTAATAACATTTATGAGTAGCACACCTATGGATAAGTATGACAACAAAGAATGCCCCCTTGTATTTTCAGTGATGAATGTGGCGTCCTTGTCTTCTTTTCAAGTAAAATTAAAACAATAAAATAAATAAATCACGTGAAAAAATGCGTGGCGCTGTACCACTGTTCTGTTCCAGCCTAATGGTTTAGTCAAACCTTTTTTGTCACCCACTTTTCTACGCACCTTGAGAGAAAGGCTGTAAAATGACGTCATTGTTTTGTGCGCCCTGCCTTCCAATTTGCGGAAGTGGGATAAATCTATAGCTTACCTCTGTGAGAGTGACAGAAATGATCTAGCAAGATACATGGGCCACCTTTATTTTACTATCTGATTGTCATTATTCTTTAATTTTACCTGTCACTTTATCCAAATGTAGCAGATCAATCCTAAAATGTCACGAAGTTCGAAAGGAGCCCTTCGCTTAGCGAGCGGCGTCGTGGAGATAAAAAGCAAGGTAGGCTTGGAGAATTCGCACCTCGAAGTCGAAGTCAGCCTTGATCAAGCTTCGATTTCGGAATACACCAGTCTTTGCCGAACTTTCTCTGGCATGAAAACAATTCTTAGATTAAGTATTATTATACGACATTTATTATAAATGAAATAAGTTTAGCAAAGCAGTTGGTGGGCTAGATTTAGAATCTAGATCTAGACTAGGTCTTACTCTTAGTTTTAATAGACTGCTAGATCTAGTCTAGATTAGAGTAGCCCCTGCAGGGGCCGGGGTATATAAGTAGGTTCTTTGCTCCCACCTGCAGGTGGTGAAATCCCGACATCGATGGGATGTCTCCCATGGAATACCATCCTCCACATTCCA
This sequence comes from Peronia peronii, assembly GCA_039654565.1. Classification (NCBI taxonomy): domain Eukaryota; kingdom Metazoa; phylum Mollusca; class Gastropoda; order Systellommatophora; family Onchidiidae; genus Peronia; species Peronia peronii. The sequence goes on along the minus strand of JBCEWB010599128.1, from coordinate 7,667 downwards.
CTCCAGGGGCGACATCTCTCTCTCTTCTTGCTCCTGTCTTCTGCCCCACTCTCTTTCCTCTCTTCTTCTTGACGTGTATAGGTATCTAACCGTGTTTGGCACAATATTGATCTAGCTATCGTCGGGCTGATGTGCCATTAAACCCCAACACAGACAAACAGTAGACTGCTAAATCTAGATCTATATCTGGAAAGTGAAAAGGAGGGGCAACAAATTTTAGGCCCAAATATAAAATCTAAAGATTGCTGCGTACTGTCAAAACCATACCATGAAAGACATGATGAGGCATGATTGGGAAAAGTATCTTTCAAAAGTAGAAACCCTGATTTTGGCATGAATATGTTTTTTGCTAGTTTTGATTTGGGACAGTCTCTGGAATGTGTTCCTGTCTTAATACTTAGACTTCTTTTGATATCTGCTGGGCTTGCGCTTTACTCTAAAACAGTAGATCTAGATCTAGTCCTCCCAGTTTCATATTTTTTTGTTTTCTTTTTTAATGTTTTTGTTGGAAGTAATAGTTCATATTTGACTAAGCAAAAACCTGGAAATCTTCAGTGGAGTGTTTGTACCTCCCTGCCAGAAATAGAACACTTATATAATTTATTATCATCCACTATTAGATCCAAGAACAGTTGTCACTGCTCGTGCATTTTTTATATATATATGTTTTTCTATGTCAATGATAGTGAACAGTTAGGAGTGTTTGTACCCCCCTACTTAAATTAGAGGAGGATTTCCAGTTACTTGCTTAGTTGGAATATCTATTGTAAATGCAATGAATCAAACATAGTGATTTGAGGAGACGACATCTTACTTGAAAGCATTGAGATTTCACATATATTTTATAACGGTATTACAAAAATGAACATTGATAAGACCCAAATTCCATTTTTGATTGTATAAATTGGATAGAACTATACTTTTTGAAAGATGCCTTGATTTTGAAACCGGTAGTAAGTAAATCTCCATATGAGATGCAACATGATTTAAATACAGAGTTCTTAGTATCACATTATGATTAAAGCCCATTCATTTCACTGTCTGTTTGTGAAAAGATCTTTGTTCTATCTGAATAGATGAGATGTAATAATATTGGCAATTAAAAGCAATGGAGGTGACCTACTTGTGCAGCTGAATTAGCGAGAAAATTGCAGATTACCTTTGTTAATCCTTATTAATATTTCGGACATGTCAATAAGTTTATTTTTTTGACTTTGACTGAATATATTTCAGCAGATTTAATTCTTCAATACACTGTGTTGAAAATTCACTCACTGTTGAAAAAAATGATCTTTCTCCAGTCACCTCAGTTTGACAAGCATGTGATTTCATTGTGTCACATCTCATATAATGATGATTATAAATCATCACGCCACTTTATGTCATTTGTGGCTGTTTTGAAAAAAAGATGGAAAAAATTTTGTTTTACTATATAACATCACACATTGTATGTTTTCATTTAAAATAGTGTGCGTGAAGCTTTCAGTGAAATTCAGTGTTGAAAACAATGCTTTAAAGGGTAGTGTTTTTGCAACATCAGTTCGTTGTGTCAAGTGTCTTTTTGTTTTTGCCTCAGATGAGATGTTACAGTTATTGTAAATCCACTGAGATACAAATTAGAAGCCGATGGCTTCTTAAATTTGAGATTTTAACAATTAAAGAGACGAGATCGTTAGGACCGCTCTGGCTATCTCATTGTTTTCCATAACTGATCGTAAACCGGGCGTGTTGTCATCTGTTTCCGGAAGGCACATTGATGGGTCTATTCAGTATGTAAACAGTGGTGTTTTGTGTGGCTGTGAACTGTCAGTCGTAGGATAGTCGGACGTTTGTAGCTCCTCGATGCACTGTGATATTTCTCACCATGCCACTTGAACTTGGGGTTTATCGGCCCCAGTTTGAAATTATCGCCATAACGAGTATGCGCAGCTCAATAGACATTCCTTTTACAAAGTTTCTAGCCGGACTTAAGTCCAGCTAGCCCTCAGGTCTATTCGGACTTTAAATTGTTGCTCGTAATTGTGTGCTGGGTCCATGCAAGTGTGTGGTGTGCAGCAAAAGTCGTAGTTAGCACACGGGACCTCAGCCATGCCATTTAAATAAAAAAATATATTTTTTTATAATAAAAATTATTATGTATATATTTGACATAGATTTTGTAATTTTATTTTTATGTACAATTTTGAGGGGTTAATGGAAGGAGATGCTTTCGCTGGATCTACCTAGCGGACGTCATCAACTGAGAGTGAAGAGTTCATCTCCACCAACTTAACGCATCTACATCTATTGATGCATATTTTTGTTTTCTGTTCTTTGTATCGTGTTGTGTGTTTGTCTTTTTGACAGAAAGTTGTATTCTTCTATCTTTTTGTTTTCTTTTTGAGAGTGTAGTTGAATCAGATGTAGAAATAGAGAGATCTAAACCTCATTCAGTTCAAATAAAAAAGATCGTCGAGCTTGATGATAAACTTAGATCATCATGAATTAATTTTAGCTGAGAGGGTTTAATTAAAGCTGCACACACATACCTTCCACCCCCTCCCAAAGGAACATGACACGGACTTAAAATTTAATGGCTGCGTGACGATGAAATGGACTGAATAATCTGGCTAGACCTCGAGACTAGACGGAATTAAGTCCAGCTAGCCATGGCTTTCCTTCAGATAGTAAAAGAAACTTTACCTAATGGAACAGTGAGAAATTCCATGCCCAAAGATGAAATCCTCTTGAACAGAAGAGAAGAACAGAAATCAAGGGCCACATGGCCCACTCAAGTGGTCCAAAACTACAGTCAGAAGACACGATGGTCATGAGAAGAGTATCAAATAGATGTAGTCTGTTTGTTTATACCATATTGAATAATAACGCAGACTCCCGTGACCAAGCTATTGAGAGCAGAAGTGAGTTATAATTCCTATGAATGAAAACCAAAGTGGCCTATTTATCTATTAGTTTATATATCAGATAGCTTTCTTGTGCTCTCACTTCATGCTACCATTAGATCATTTATATTTCTTCGTAGTCACTGCTGCCCCCGTCAACATCAGCCGGTCTGGTCTAATAAGAATGATCTAAGTCCACATGATTAACGGGATAATAGCTTGCATTTTACACCGAGATTCTATAGCAAGAACGTAAATACACCCCTATGTGAAGTGGTTTGGTCAAGCTAGGTTATGAACACATAGATCTGTAAATTACAGTGTAATGGAAATAGTCTGTGTGACGAGGGGTGATAAAATTGACACCCATATGAAATTGACGTCATTATGAGTACAATCCTTTCTCCTATCATTGGTTCATTGCAAATATCATATGTGAAGAAAGGGTGGAGTAAAGGGAGGGATTAGAGGGAAACATTGGTCAGTAAGGTGGTCCGATGTGGGCCTGCATTGTGTAACTCTGAAGCTAAGGCGGAGTCAAACAAACATCCTGAAGTTCAAATTGACTGGGCTTTACTAGTTGGCTGCGAGTCGCTCAGCTTCGTGGTACAAAAATGTGCAGAAAAACAGATGACATCCACGCAAATCAGTGGTAATGGTGGGGAGAGCCAGCGAAAGAACCGTGTGTCGTCTTATTTTGCAAAATAAACACATTAACAGTGATGTTTTCACAAAAATAGCACCGCTAACACGTTTTTGGCTACTAGAAGTTTATTATTTTACAGCATTTAGCATAGGTTGTCCATGACGTTGCACTACCCTTTTAAGAGTAAAGAAAGTAAAAGAATCAAAGTATTTAGCAATGGTCTAAACTTACTTTGGGTAAAAAATGGCATCAGCAATCATCATATGAACATGATGAAATACAAAATCAATGTGTTTCTATTCTCCAGTTTGATGCTGAATTCAGACGCTTCTCTGTCGACAAAACAAAGATGACACAATTTGATGACTTCTATCTCTTGTTGGAAGAACTTCACCATTTACGGAATATTCCTTTTATTGTAACCTACACTGACCCAGTTCATATGGACTTACTTCCAATTAATAACAACGATAACTTTGGCAGGGCAATGTCCACAGCAAGACCCAGTTTGAAAGTATTACTTCAACGAAAAGGTAAGGCCTGTTTTCATGAATAAATAGAGGTAGCCTGTTTATTAGATTGCGTTTGAAAGTTGGGAATGTAATTATATGGACAGAATATACATGTAATATAATGGTCTCTGCCAAAGAACTTGCAGCCTAAGAACTTGCAGGCCATCTGGGAACCCACCTCTTCTGTAAAGCAAATTTTTTTGTCTATAATTTACCTGTGAGATCTCGTTCCTAAATTAAAATTCGGCCTAAGAGCCATGTATTGGGCCAAGCATGCAGATTTTTTCAAGATGTAATTTTACATCAGATTGCCCACTTGAGTGAAATGCACAGTGTGAGGTGTGCAGTAAAATGAGGAGGAAGCAGAGGAAATAGGAATACCAGGAGGGGGAGTGACGTTGGATGTACGACTGCATCATCACACCATGCAGATGAGCCCATAACCATTTCTTTGTTTGACAGCACATGGGCAGCACCCATGATTGGTTCTGTGTAAACAGGAACAAGTTTAGCCTTCTATCTGGTCAGTTGTTTTCTTAATTTGGTTGTTACCTAAGGTTTAACACCCGAGTCACTCATGTGATTATCCAAGAGGTGATATTGCCACACTATGTTTTCATTCAGCAATGATACTGTGACATGGAAACTCACTCATCATTTGAAAGAAGCTGGATATTATTCATGAAGTTATAAATTAAGAAAGATGGGGAATTGTTACATCTAATTAGAACACCACACACACACACACAACAGAGAAAGCTGTCCTTTAACTCTTGATAATGATGAACTAATGATGTCAGACAAGACAATGGTCAGCCTTTCAGTCTGCCTAAGAGCCCGCTTTTTTTTGTCTTCCGATTACTGTGCTCTTAGGCAGAGTTCACTGTATCTTGATTTTTTACAGTTAAGATGTTATATATATATATCTGTTTATAATTCTGCTGTGATATTTTTCACTATGATATATGCAAATTTTACAGTGTTTATGTCATGGTTTTATTAAGTTACAATTATAATTTTATCTTGATGCATCTGTAGGTCATTAAGTCTGGCCGTTGACTGTTAGGGTAGATTCTACTGTGCAACGGTAGGAAGTTATTCACTGCTTTAAAAAGAAAAATTCCCGCCACCAAATTACCACCACTGAAAATTCTGCAGGCTTGAAGATAGTCAAAATGTCCCTTCAGATCACTAGGTAAAATAAAAGGCAATGCTAGAGTGGATCATCAAGAAGTCAATTTGATTTTGACCATTTTTGTTATAGCAAATGATCAGAGACCACAGGTAACAAAATTTGGTCACCATTTTGGTACTCAACTAACCAATACTTATATGGCAAGGCAACACAGATGTGCCTGTTGTTTGGTGAACTGGTTTGTCTCTTTGGATGAGCTTATAATTTTCACTGGAAAAGGAGATGAAGCACAATTTTATTTTAATCGTTTTAGAGAAAAGGATGCTTCTTTATGTGCTGCAAGTGACAGTTTTGAAATATTTTTTGTTTTGCTTAATATATTTGTCTAAAAGAAGTGGTCCATAATGTGTATTAATTACCAAATTCATGAACAGTGTCATTATTGGTTTTTAATCTCATTTTCTTTTCTTCAGGTGAAAGCTATGGTGAACTTAATGGCTATGGTTCTCAGCCTGTGAAAAAGAGAAATCCCATATCAAAATTTATGAGCCCAGACACAGCACAACGGCCTCGAATACAGATCAGTTTGTTGGAAGACTTTAGACGGGTTTCAGCAATTATAGATGTAGATATTGTACCGGAAACACATCGGCGAGTCAAACTGATGAAAAATGGATCTGACAAACCATTAGGCTTCTACATTAGAGATGGTACAAGTGTGAGGGTGACTCCGCAGGGATTGGAAAAGGTATCCTCTTTTTCCCTTGACTTGTGCTTATTGAGATCACAAGGATTTTAATAACAATTGTGTAGTGAGACATGATTTGGTGATCTAGGCTGCCTGACTTTTTTTCATACAAAGATATTAACATTGCGAAAGAATATGGTAAAAAGAAATAATATATAAATTGACAGAAACTTGAAATTATGAAGGAAAATTGGTACTACCTAGTTTTCATGGTTATATCAATTTGCCAGGCTATTTTTAGGAGATCGGAGTAATTTATGCCAAGGTATGAACTGAAACCCTCGTCAAGTATTTTAGATATTAAACTCTTATTTTGTGGGCAAAGACAATTTGACAGATATTCATTGTCATTGAGTGGAAGAGTTCTGTGTCTCAAAAAATATTACAGAAAAAAGGAAGAAAATATATATTTTTAAAGACATTATCTATATGTCCTAGATATTGAAAATCTTTACTGATTGTTTTTTTAATTATGAAGACTGAAAGAATTAGAAAGGAATGTCTGTTCTGCCTTCTGATTTTGACAGATATTGAAACAGTAACATAAGTTCTTTGATAGGGTACTGAACCGTAATTGTAGATCGTATGTAAGAATGGAATAAAACTTGAAAACGGAAATTCTAGAGGGAGCAGATGTTTGTGTAATGGTCACGTAGAAACTATACAGTCAGTCATTCTGTGTGTTGTGTAAGTTTGATCACCCCAATACCAGGATAAATTTTAGTAAGACTGCATCTTGTGATGTTTCATGTGATTTACTGACATTTGTCGAATAGTCACAAATGCAATTTTGATCAAGTGAAATTAAGGATGTCATGAAAATCTAACATACTATGATACATAAGTGGAAGTTTTGAAAAATATTGTAATTCAGTAGGTTTATGAATCTTACAGATGTTTGTGTCTTTGCTGGCACAGGGCATATGGCAATAGTTTTCTCTAAGACGTTTACAAAATCTTTCTGTAGAGAGCAACTGGAATGGAAATCACTTTTAAATTCAAAGAACAGTGGTGATGGTGACTTCCATGACAGTGTGAAGGGAAAATTTCCAAAGAAAGGAGGGTTTCCAATTCCAGTTGCCAGTTCTTTCTTGTAAACATAAATTGCATGGTTGTTTTTAGAGAATATGCTGCTATTTAATGTCAGATGCCTTTATTTCTGTCTGTGTTTCAGGTGCCCGCAATATTCATCTCTCGTCTGGTACCAGGTGGTCTAGCAGAGAGCACCGGTCTGCTGGCAGTCAATGATGAGGTCCTGGAAGTCAATGGTATTGAGGTGGCTGGCAAAAAACTGGACCAGGTAAATTGTCAGTTTGGGCACAGAAGCTGCTGAGTTTTGGATGGTTGGAACTCTGTCTCCATCATGTTTATCTTTGCCATGCAGGTGTTTCTATCCCCTCTGTTGCTTTTATGTCATGAAGACTTTTACTTCAGGCTGCATATTAGAAAGTTTTAACGATATTCATATCAAATTCTAAGAGTGCTTGACACAGAAATTTTGTCCTGTATGATTATTGTGTGATGGAAGCTAAGTGGCTTGTAGGTGGACAAGGCAAAATTTTGTCGACCATTTTGTTACTAGGCTTGAGAATTTGCCTGTGTCTTGACTTTTTGTTATATGTACAGTCGAGTCCACTTAAATCGAATTTGCTGGGACCAATCTAATGGGTTCAATTAAAATGAGTTCGTCTTCCGGTTCTAATGGTGGGGGGGGGGGGGGGGGTGTTCCCAAAGGACCAATGGG
>JBCEWB010599017.1:0-18093 GCA_039654565.1 Peronia peronii | reverse complement strand
CTGAGTAAGTTTTATCCCTGAAATAGTTTTAACTCTGAAAACAGTTAAAGGAAGCCATCACATAGTCTGTGAGGATACAAGCGAGTCAATCGCAAGCGAAAAAAAAAAAATCAACCTGGCAGCATGTAGAATCTGGACTATCCTGTCCCGGTACGAGAACCAACATCATAACACAGGCTAGTAGTGTACTAGTAACTTTATGCATATACCTGTACTATAGGTTCCGCAAGGATGCTTGATTATCGATCGATTGTCGGCAGCGCTGGCTTCATACACTATTTAACCCTCCTCCCCCCATGAACACTGGGACTATTTTGACCACCTGGCAGCAATAGCCTTACATAAAATAAAATAAAATAACGCAAAATAAAGTAAAATGTTATAAAATAAAATAAAATATGAAAAATAAAATAAAAGTTGAATCATAATGAGAAGCTCACAGGAAAACTTTTGATCGCCTCTGGCACAATGACTTTGTATCTCTCTGACATGTCACACTGATCCTCAGGATTGCTGCTGGCAACAGCTGTACTAAGGCCGAGTAACTTGGAGTAATACTGCAAGGTCTCATCACTGAGGGGGACCGCTGATATAAATATCACATCTACATTGGGATCTGTTGACGAAACCAGATCACAAAAAAAAAAAAAAAAAAAAGATATGAAAAAATGAGTAATAGAAATGTTAAATCCTTGTTTTAGGCAATTCTGTATCCTTGACAAAACCTATCTCACAATTTAAATAATGAGGTACTTTGAGATTGGTCACATGATTGAGAGATTTTATTCACACATGGATTTATGTATATAATGCCCTGCGCATGGCAGGTAGCTCTTGACCAATGATGAGCATTCAAGATACTCACATCATATAAACAAAACCATGCGTGAGTGAGGTCAATCATATGACCTATCTCAAAATGCCTCAATGATTTGACGACTTCATGGGAAAAGAATAATATGGCTTGCTTTAAATCTTAAAGCATGCTGTCTTCTTAAGTCTTTGATTTTTGAAACATCTGGTCCTTTTTCTTCTTTAAAAGCTCAACAGACAGCACTCGACAAACAGATTTATTTCTTCTCCTCCCCCTCTCTTCCAAACCATTTCTTACTGATGTTGATTAAATAAAGCATAAGCATCCATTTCAGACATAAAATAGTTTAATGGTAGTCTGTAATAAAACTCAAGAGGCGTAGATGAAAACCTATGTATGCTGATTACAACTAATTATTACAGTTAAAATTACTTATTACAATTTAGGACTGTAAAATGAGAATGCTGTCAAATTTTTCAATATTTCATGTACAGATTTATCGGTACATGTATCAATGGAAAGGGAAATAAGTACTTCACTTCACTGAAAATGCTATAGCTATGACCTTTCCTTGTCGTGACATTCACACTCAAAGTTGACTCATGTGATCTGACATATGATCAATAAAATATGATCTTTTCTTTCACATCCAACTTACTACCAGATCACATGACAATTAATGGAGTATTTCAGTTCTTCTTCATGTTCATTGAACAATAAATTTCATAGTGCTACTTCTTTTCCCAGATATATATATATATATATTTGTGACCAGGCCTGAGAGCTGCCGTCATTTTTAAGAATACAGTATACGCAATTAAAAAAACCTGCATATACTGTATTTTTAAAAATGATGGCAGAGAGCGATCAACATTTGTTTTCCAGTATGTGTTAAGAAGCATAAATTTAGCATGTTTTGTCAGGACCTAATTCCTCTAGATTTACCTCTGATATCACAAAGTCGAGCCATCTGAGTATTTTGTCGAATGCCAAAATCGTTGATGGTATCTCTGATGGACTGGCTGTAGCCCAGAGAGGGGATGTGAATGATCAAGCGACGTGAGTTCTTGATACGATCCCAGGATGAAGCAAATTTCTAATGTGAAAGAAAATACCAAGGAAATCAGAAGTTAGTTCTGCATTCTTTGGTTTGGTAAGTTGCATAATATACCAAAAGGTAAGTTACAGTAAGAAACACCCTTTACTGTTCTCTTAAACCGGACAAAGCAATCTGCCTAAGATACAAATGGTTAATTTCTTTATCAAATTATTTCTTTATCTTTAACAACAACATAATAAGATCAAATGAGAGTATATCAAATATCAAATAATAGATTTATTAGTGTAATGAAAATATCAAATGTGATCAAGAATACAATCTTACTCTTGTGATATTTTTGTAACATCCAAAAAGCTTTCGTTACCTTTGCCCTGCGTCTGAAAGCTTCCAACTGATCCAACCTAGTGTGCCTCAGCTGATGGCGCATTTTGGCCATTTTGATGTGCATGATCCATGAGATGGCAATAACACCGGCAGCCCATTTCAGGCGACGATACTCCAGATATTGGGATCTCTCTCGATAGCGTCTCCAGGATGACTGGATTTGTGTTGCTGCCATTTCATTACCATTATTACCCAGGAATCTGCGACCCTTTTGTTCACACCGAATAAAGAAAAAGATAAGTTTGTTTAGTGTCATAAATTAAACAAATGAAATGATCTGTGTTATGCTGACATCATCAATTGTGATATAAAATTAATGTCATGAAACCCTTATACTGACAAACCTTTCAGACAGGGCAATTACAGAACATAATATTCATCACACTCATAAGCTACACTGAAGAAATTCAGCCTGTCTATCTGTGCTTTAGCAAAACAGCTCTAGGTTATGGCTCCATATCTGGTTATCTTATCTTCAAAGATCATCTATATTAAAAGTAAGTAATTGCAATACAGTCTGTTTTTCAAAATAATTTGGGAACAGCCACGTTTCACATCCAACTTTTATCACCAGTATTTACATAACTTCAAGGATCTTGGAAATAAAAAAGAAACTTTTAAGTCACTCACATACTTGAGCCAAATTACAGGATGCATGAAGACGTCTAGAGGAAAATAAATTAATGTCATTATCCTGCATTCTCTATCTTACAGAGAAGATCTAATAATTAGAAACAATAGGCAGGATCATTATTTTACAGAGCACAGTAGTATATTATTTTTGTTCACAGCAATAGTAAGATAAATTTAATATTATTCATATGTTATACCATACCGGTTTGTTTATCACAGCTTCCACATCCTCTCGGTTGATAATACAACTTAGAAGCTCAGCAACTCCAGGAGCTTTTTCTAGTTCAAATTCCATAGAAAGATCAGCCAATCTGGGCGTAAAATGAATGAGCATTTCATATTTCTTTCTTTGTGTTATCAACCAGTACTCCTTTCTTTGAAAATATTCAGTATTCAGTAATTTAATGAATAGTCTGAACTGACATGCAATGGCTTCTCTTCAACAGATTAATAGGAGCTCAATATAATACATATAAAATTTCAAAAATAAACTAGATAGTTTGCACAGACATTCAACTTATACAACTTGCAGTTAAAACTGCCCAGGAAATTTTACAAAAAAACAAAAAAAAAGGTTAATTTCAATGTAAAGATGAACTAAGTTGTAGGACCTTTTGGAAAAGCCCACTATCTCCTCACCCCCCCCCCCCCCCATTTTTTCCTAACACCTCCATTCCTTTGTCTATAATTATATTTGTGTCATTCCATATAACTCTACTCACTTGTCACCATTTACAAAGGCTACGGGCACAGCAAAGGATGTCAGCATTCTTTCCATGTGTCGGATCATTGTCACAATGCTGGAGAAATGGATGCCAAACAAAACATAAAGCCTCAGCAGCAAGTAGTTATAGGCAAGAGGGCTGAAACTGAGTGGCTACAATGGCATTATCCACTTCACTGCTAACAACAGTACGAATATGTTCAATAAGGCCTATTTCATGTGCTAAAAGATGTATATGTACGTCATGTTCCAAACTGGTCACCGGGTCAGCCCACTGCTGTCACTCATGCATATTTAATTCCGCCCACTTGGCTCCAGCCGACTATGGACCAATAGGCGGCCATTCTCTTTTTTGCCATGAGCAATCCACAGCATTGGCTGTTACTGAATGTTACGTGAAGACAAAAACAGATTACATATATATGCCTAATCACTACCTCTTGACATTCCCCAATCCACGGCATGCGGCATCTATCAAAAGAATCCACATATTGATGTGAACCACCCTGGCCAGTGGACCGAACATCAAAGTGCTCCTGTGCTTCCAGCTCTGTTTCCCCCGGCAAACTTTTTTAACATCTACGCCAAGATCCCCAATCCGGTGATATTTAGAGATGAGAAGTGAGAGAAAAATAAAGAGGGACTGAGAATGAGTTGTGTGAGTGGGAGAAGTAGTGAATGGGTGAATAAATAAATGGGTGTGTGAGTTGTCAAATGACTGACAAGAGTTGGTCTGCATGTTGGTCCAAGGTCCCTCCCGTGTTTCTGTGTGATTTTAGATGGAAATTCTGAGTGAAATTTAGAATGTATCTCTAAAGTTGTACTGCTGTAGCAGCTATGCTGGCAACTTTTGGATCTGAAGAATAAAGGAAGAAAGAAAGAAAAGAAAGAAAGAAAGAAAGAAAGAAAGAAAGAAAGAAAGAAAGAAAAATTGGCAACAAGGACAACACTAACAAGGTTCTTCAACAAATGGATTCTCAATTTTATTTCAACCTTCTCCACCCTTCCTCCACCCCCCTCCTCCTCCCAACACTTAGGCCTTTTCTATATTCAGTCACAGGAAAATATATTGTCCACTTGTTTTTCGGTTCAAAAGTGCTTTTTCATTTTCCCTCTTTCTACCAATTCTTTATCTCTCTCTCTCTCACACACAGACACACATACATACACAAAGTCGTCGGGCTTTCGTTTGTTTCAGCTTCAAAGAAATGTTCTGACCAGAGAATCTTTTCGCACCACTTTGTGGTATTCTGGAAAGGTGATGTTATATTACAATAACAGAAGGCAGGCAGAGGGCAGCTAACAGAAATGGGAAGGGGGCAGGGGAGAGGGGGAGGGGGTACATGGTGAGTATCTGTTTGTCTCACTCTCGGTCTTAATTTATGGTTGGTTGATGCACAGTGGGCGGGATCAACGGACTCAGCGGGCAATATTAGTGGTATCGTTGGTGCTTAGCACAGTACTGCAAAACTGACTGGCAGTGAAGAGGTTAAGCACAACTTTCTCAGTATATGTAATAGAAATTATTCTTTACAGGCTTCTGACACAGAAACTAAACATTTTTCTTGATGCCTTTTACGGGAAGCATCTTGCAAATAACTCTGTGATTAATGCCAATAGAATAAGCTGTATTTAAGAAAAACATATTGTACTATTTTACAACAATTATCCCATCATTTGGCATGTTTTATTACGTCTTCCTAAAAATGAATATTAAGAAAACAAAACTACAAGTAGTTCTGCTGATCATAATATGAGAATTTAATTATTACTTGATCTAAAACTGTTTTGTATTAGTACATGTTGAGATATTATTGAGACTATTATGATACTTCCTACTTGCAGTTATTGAAAATGTGAAATACACTACCATAATAATCATTGATTGGTGCACAATAAGAGTATCTACACAACACATACATGATTCAATATCATGAGTTATTTCACTAGACTTACCCTCCCCAGGTGAGACAGTAATGCTGTTTGAAGGACAGAAATTCTGGTTGATTATCTCTGGTTTTACCATACTGTATTGCAAATCTATGAGCTGACTGTTTCAAGTCTCCACTGGCAGGTGTTGTCGGAGGTGGCTGTTGAGAATGATGTAGAAGAGAATAAAATGATGATATGACTTGTCAATAAGTTAAACATACAATTCAATTTGTCACTCCTCTACAATAATGTATAAGTCATTTCCAGCATTTTTAAGATGTTGGTGGAAAACAGAAATGTTCATAAAAGAAGTAAATACTCTGAGTTATGCTTTTTGATTCTGTTGAACTAAATACGTCCTCTGTTGATGCATTTCGTAATTTGACAGTCTGGAATACCAAGAAACATCAGTTGCATTTTAGTGTAAGTCTGAATTATGCCACTACTGTGGAGTAGTGATAATAAAGTACTCTATTCTCTACAGCTAAAGCTATTCTTGCTTAAATCATGATCTCGTTACCAGCTCGTTACCAGTTTATTCGAGTCACATTCATACATCTTTGGTAGAACTTTGAGAACCATGAAAAGTTATATATGATATATTTCTTGTCAGTGAATAAACTTCCCTTATTTTCACACTATTAAATAGCCTCTTCCTTGTGAACAAGTACATTTTACAAAGATTAAAACACCTCTTTCCAAAGCTGACAATGTTACATTATAACAACAGTAACAGCAGCTACAAAAGAAAGACACTATCTGGAAGTCTGTAAAATATATGAGATAATAAGTAGGGGCCACATGTTTGTGGTCTCATTTAACCTTCCCAAAAGGTGTGAAGAGACAGAGAAAGTTTTTGACTGGAGTCACTCGATGAATTGTGAAAAGATGACATTTAAAACTTCCCAGATTTTCCATTAACTTTTTTTGTTAAATTCAAACCTGAGCTACTTTGGGTGACAGAATGCAAACCTGAATCAACACAATACAGTGGTCTCCACCTAAAAACCCAGTCGTCGGGAGACAAAAAAAGCAGGCTCTTAGGCGGACGGATTCTGAGGCGGATTGAAAAGTTACCCAACCCGTCTGACCATAGATTGCCTTCACTACTATGATTTATTGATCATTACCATTAGTTACAGCATTCTTTCCTGGGTGTGTGTTGTAATTAGATCTAACAATTCCTGATCTTCCTTAGCGTATAATTACGTCAATAATGCCCAGCATTTAAACGTCGAGTGAGTTTTCACATAACAGTATCACTGTTGAATGAAAAAATGATTTTGCTATGCTACCCTACAGATAATGCATTAGCCATTCAAATGTTCATAGACTGACTAAAGTGGCAAATTAGCTGACCAGTCAGGAGGCTAAACTTACTCCTTTAATGCACAGAGCCAATCACAAGTTCTGTCCCACGTGTTGTCAAACTAAGAAATGCTTGTGCTCTAGTCCACAGTGTGCCCTGATTATGCAGTTATACGTCAACCATCATTTCCACTCCTTTGTCTACCTGTTCTCTCTACCCCCTTCCCCATGTTACTGCACATCTAGCACTGTACATTTCTCTCAAGTGGACAGTATGATGTGAAATTATACCATAAGTACTATCGTGTCTTGAGACAACACCAGGCTCTTAGGCGGATTTTTTATTTGGGGGTGGGTTCTTAGTGGGATAAATTAGAGAAAAAAATTCCGTTTTGCAGCAGAGGCAGGTTCTTAGGCAGACCGGGCTCTTAGGCGGAGACCACTGCAGCACTATGTCCACTTTTACATGAGTCTACACATAGCAATGAAACTGTTATCCATTCTCTTACTGTGTCAATATACAATTGCATCCGTCTGCTCATCATTTGTCTATCTACTTGGCATCTGTCAATCCATTCATCCCTGATCATCATTCACTCATCTTTCTATCAATTCATCTCTGCCTTTCTCCACCCCTCTCCCATCCATGCATCCATCTATCTGTCCGTCTGTCTGTCCATCTATCTGTCCATCCATCCATCGATCCCTCCATCCATCCATCCATTCATCCATCAATTCATCCATCTATCCATCTTATCAACTCACTCATCTTATTTCCTCCCTTTATTATTTCAAGCATGCTAATACAGAGGTGACAACATTTAAACAGTTAGGCCTATGGGTGAATGCTGAGAGATAACTGCGAAAATAAAACTCAAGAGAAGGTCAAGTTTGAAAGCTTAAATGAGAATATGCAAGCTAGCCAAAAAAAAAAAAAAAACACAAAAAAAACAGCTATCATATGGTGGGGCTGTAAATATAGACATTAAAGTGGAGAAAATAAGAAGAAAATCAAATAAATGCATAATAGTTACTGACAGTAAATGATAAAGGAAAGATAAGTAATGTAAAATAAATAAACAGAATGGCATTGATTTAAAATACGGAGAAACTACAAGTGAGAAATGTGCAAAACAAATACTCAAATAATAACAAATAGTTAATGAGGATGGAATAAGCAAATGCTATAAGTGGTTGTGTATGACAATTAGAAGCATGCAACATTATCTGAATGTTTATAGACTGGCAAGTATATGGTACTTTCTACAAAATAACTTGTCACTTAAAGTTGATGAAAATACAATAACACATTTCAGAAATCATGTTGCAGTAAATGTTTTGAGAAAATTCTATAGTCCCTGTTTTTTATTTTATTTTTGTTTTTATCTTGCATCATTGAATATCTACCAACACAGGTCACTGGTCTGGATACTTTAACTTTGCTAATCAAAAGCAAAGCAATGAACAATACTTGCTAATATATGTACTAGTTCCATGGTTAATTTATTGCCTATCTTGTATTTCTATAGCTTGATCATTTTTCTAATGTTTCCAGACTATGATGCACTGAAATCCTTACAAGTGAGCACAAAAATGATAGAAGATATTGAAAGAGATAGGATTTCTAAAGTGAAAGATCTCATACTAGTTTACCAATTATCTCAACACTACATTTTGAAAGGATGAGGAATAGAAATGATACATATACATATAACAGATGAGAAACAGAAATGATACATATACATAATCTATCTAAAAGTTGCCTTTACTATTGACAAACAAATTTCACAAGTGAAATGGCCTAAATAAACTTCATGAAATTCATTCAATGTCACATGCAGTCATGCTGGATATCATGCAGTGAGTAGGCCAGTGTTTATCTTTCAAGATTTCAAGATGTTTCATGAGACCATCACAGCTTATAATACTAAGTTTGGGATTTCAAAAGGTATTAGTAAAATATGTTTTTTTATGTCTGATGCAGAGAATTATGTAGGATTTAAAGGTAGAAATATTACAGAGAAACAGCCAAATAGAAAGAGAGGGACTGGAAACAAGAAAAATGACAAATATGGCAACCTGCACAAGCATTGGGAGCTGAAACAAAATTCAAGAGTGCAAATTAGCATTGTAAATGAGTTGTCAGCAGATTTGTGAAGAACACTGACTTAACTTGAGTGCATTAATTATTTAATTTTATACAAAAAAAAAAGAGAGAAAAAAAAAAAAGAAACAACAGTGAGAACATTTCCTTGATAAATTAGAACTGAATTTGTGTTTGTCTACTTAAACAAGTAATGAAGATACACTGAATAAACATATATTTATTTCAAAAGGTGAATAAAAATGTCATCTGTGCTCGATGATTACTTGTGAATCAATGTGATCAACTTTGAATTAATGAATACTTACATTGCCTTATGTTGAGGGAAAGATTCATTTAATGAACAATAATGTTTACAACATTAAATTGATATCTTTGATGAAGTAGCAAACATTATACCTATGAACCACTAAGCCAAGACATTGCTTTTCTCCTGCACTGGGTCAATTTAAATCACTCTATAAGCTTTTGATGCTCCTCAATGAACATCTGATAAATCAATATACATTCAAAGACACAATTTTCCACAAAAATGTATGTTGTTTGTTTAAATCTGTGGTTTTCATGAGAAAATAGTCTGTTTTGGTTCATCAAAGGATAGATGAGAAGTTCTACTGACCATAATGAGATCTGAAAAAAATAATTACTTTCCTTGAATTACTGTTCCTGGAAGAATCTATAAATGTGACACTATGTACTAAAACCAGAGATTGGCCAGGATCTAAGAATCACAGTACAAGTTAATCATTCTATAAAGAGACTCACCAATGGCTGGAGAGGCATCTCAAAAGTCTTGACGGAGGCTGGTGTCTTTGCTAAGCGATTGGAAGCAGAGGAGCCTCTGGTTTTGGCTGAGATTGTCCTAGTCTCTGGTGTGGCAGCTGGTCGAGGAGGAACTGTTGGCATTTGGCTCAAAGCAGTTTGTGGGTCTTCAACATTGCCGTTAGTGTCCAGCTTCATCACAGCCCAGTTTGAATTCGCATCTGAGTGAATAACGATGACATGTAATTGATTGTTTTGGCATGGTTATGGCTATATAGAGCACAAATCATCAGATCAATGACATTCTGGTATCACTTTACTTCCATGTGTGAAGGGCTATTTCATCTTCTTAAGAGCCAAAAAAATACATTTAATTAAACTAAATAACTTTCTTCGCTTGAAACAGAAACTTAGAATTAGGTAATCTGAGAAGTGCCAATGTTATAACAACTGAGACCTACTTGATCTCAATCAACCAATGCTAAAATGGTGATATTTAATATTCTCAGATGCCATATGACTAGGATATTACTTGGCCATATGGAGATTCTGAGCACCCCTGTTATGACAAGATATTGAGATTTGTCTGCAATAATCTTGTGCATCAAATTATGCTCAAAATAAATAACAAAGAGTTTTCTACATTTGCACTTATGTGAAGATTCAAATCCAGATTGGCTGACCTGATATTGGTGGTGGTTTGTTCCTCTCCTCAGGATCATGTAACTGAATCAATTTTTGTTTCACTGGTGAGGGGTCAAGGGTCAATTGGGCTGCTGGAGGGATCAAACCTCTTTCCAATAAGCTCAGAATTCCCCGTCTGGCATCATCTTCTTCTATAGGAGGTGGAGCAAGCTAGGTAAGAAACAGTTGATTAAAAAAAAATGAATGAAATATTTTCAACTGATGACCACGAGACAAAAGAAGGATTGGCTGAACTTAAAAGAGTAATAGAGGACAGAAAGGATTGGAGGAGGCATCAGAAGTGTCCCTACAACACTGGTAGAAGTCATGGAATAAGTCAAGGTGAGAGTGATGGTGAAGTAAAGGAAATGTTGCATTATTAACCTCATCTTCATGAATCCATGTTTTTTTGCTATTTGTCTCAAATGAGATGGATATATGAAATGTTCTCTCTTGCTCTGAAGCTAAGAGGAGAAAAATAAACCATGTATCAGCAGCCATGTCTAATATTAATGATTAGCTTTTAAAGTTCAGTTTGTCATAGAAGGCATGACATATAAACACCAATAATTGATAGGCTGGTAACTATGGAACTATATATTCTATTATCATCACCTCTGAAGATGAAACAATTTCATTCTGTCTAAATAGATTTACAGGCTTCTGATAAAAATGTGTGGACAGATTCATCTACCATGATGATCATTGATCTGTTTTATTTTGCCTTAATTATCATTCTAAATGATGGATGTAAAAATTTGGCAAATTTATACTTACAGAAGCATCTACTCTGTTGGCCTTTGGTAATACAGTCAGGTGATCAACTGTGGAACCTATGACTGGTCGACCTTGTGACTGAATAAATATGCAAATAAAAAAAATTAATTATTTCCAGCATCAGAATTTTAAAACAAATGGAATCTAAGAATAAGATAAGATGCTCCTAATAATCAATTTATGTTAGATGTTTGTTGATAAATCATTCCTTTAAATCTCATAAAACCTAAAACACATACACACATACACACACACACGCACACAAATTAATAGAAAGAATGATAAAAATAGCCATGGTTATCTAAGAGATGGGAAGTCAATAAATAACTAGACTAAAAAAAAATAAATACATAAATAAAATTATACTCACAGAAAGAAAGAAAGAAAGAAAGAAAAAAAAGAAAGAAAGTGAAAGAAAAAAAGTGAAAGACTGAAAATATTACTCACTCTCTGAGGTTTTCTCTCATTAATTAAAGGAAGCTGTATGCCAAAATTATCTTTCATGACATGTCTGTTCATCTGGTTCTGTGGGTTGATTATTGTCCGCAATGTCCATTGTTGGTGATGCTGAAATAAAGATATCATATTATTGCATACTTAAATACTCCCACTTATTTCCTTCTGCGCGAACAAAAATAACTACAAATTACACTTTGACTTGCAACTGCTAATGATATGGCTATCAATTTAGACAGCATTATTAAAGATGATTTTAAACCTTTCAGGGAGGAGAATTAAATGAGGTCACACAGCTGAAAATACTCATTCAATTCAGAATTAGTCAATACTTGGCCAAGTCATTCAGAACTGTGTCCTTTGTCACTTTAATTTATAAAGACTTGGTTAAGGATTACAAAACAACAATTACTAAATACCTAAAAATAACATGTCAAAAACAAGGTTAGTCATGGTGGTGATAGCTTTTTGAGACTTGCATGAAGGAGTGAGATTCAGATTCAAACTCCATTAAAAGTCAAGTCCAATTGTTTTCCAGCTCAACCAAGAGTATCATGGTCATCATTTACTTATCAAAAGCCATCACATCATCCTCATCCATACAATGAACACCTTTTGTCCTGGAGTTAAACCTTGTTGCTGCATCATTCTTCTGGCTGGCAGCTTGACACCAGGTGGCAAGGGTTGCCTGTTCATACTCTCTCTGAAAGACAGACAATGGCAATTAAAACTGTTTATGTTATTGTTTGCCTTTCTCCAGCCATACCACTCATTTATCTCTGATAATATATTACAATGTAACGTCACATCGTTATATTAACATTCTTAGTTGTGTTTAAATCAAGACTCGTGCAGATTTGTTGCATTCAGAACAAAACGTAAAAGAAATGTAGTTATGTACAAAAATCAAAACCCAACTATATATACCCGCATGAATTCAGGGAGAACAGATTCATGAATATGCAAATTACATTAATCTGCTGAGAAAATCAGTTAATGACACAATAATTGTTTGAGTATATATAGTGGTATTTGATTTCAACTCCAATTACACAAAAACAATATTGCTTTGACAATCTCATAGTCTCAGCCTTATTAAGTACCATGGCTCAATAGCTGGTAACTCAGTACTTGAAAAGATGTGATCAAGAGTGTGGCCAAAGTTCATATTTTCTCCTCACTCTTACAGCAGCTCTATAAGTATTGACATATTTCATGAAACTTGCAATAAACAAATTCTCATGCCCATACAGTCCATTTTGTTTTGTACCGTTGCAGCAATTTATGAATACAATGGCTGGCTGTCCTTCAAAGTACAAATTAAGAGTCTAAGTCAAATACAAAGAGGATTTTCAGGTTCCTGATGAAATTCCTCATAGAGTTCCTGTGTACTAATGCAGCAGATTTGGCTGTAGGCCATGTTCATGAAATACTGGTAATTTCAGTCATGAAAGACACTACAGGAGCCGGAGAGGACAGCCAATCTGAGAAATTGCCACTACGTACCAATGCATAATACAGACTGTTATAATGCCATCGTCTGCAGAGAGGAAAAGAATCATAGTTGTGATCGTAGTACACAGGCAACACTAAGCACATATGTGACTATATGCAGCAAAATGTTGTTTCCCAAATCCTGTGACATATCTGCATTCAGCTAAAAACTAAACACTAATGCATACCTGTTTTGTGCATATGTAGGACGTTTCTGTTCACCACCATGTAGATCAATCACACTCTCTGAAGATATCAATTGTTCATCCTTAGGCACTCCATCAAGAGGAAGCATCTGCACCCGATTGTTCAGGCGATACACAATTTCCTCTGTGTGACGCTGAACAAAGCAAATCATATTTGTAGGTCATCTTTGCAACACAAAGTGAATTTCATATTTTTCTACCATACAGATTCTTACAATAGAAAAATTGACTGACACACATTTTGCAAAGCACTTATCTCTAAAGTCTCAAGTTCCTAAAAGATTTGCGTACATTTAAATGACAATGAAAAAACAGAAGTCTCCCCTTTCCATAACAATTCTTTCACAAGTTTATTTTGAATAAAATTTGCTGTTTGAATTGTTACTGATCATTTTGTAGACTGACTCACCTGTAATCCCTCCTCAGTTTTGGCCAAGGCTCTATCCAGATCAGATGAACTGATTTTGCCATCACCGGCAGCCATCTTTTCTCGCAGCTGTCGCAAGTCATCCTGGACCTTAAAAGAGAAGACAGTAGATCACAATCAAAGATAGAAGACCACATTTAAGGATTATTTCTCTCTGAAAAGCAGAGTTTGTTCAATTTCTGTTGTAATGTTCAATAAAATGTGTCATATATGTGCCATAAACAGTCTCACTAGTCAAAAAAGAATGATACTAAATTATATCTTTCCATTAATGTTTCACATTACATTTTTTTCCTCTATTGCTTATTTCCTTAAATGTTCTCTTTGAATCTTAATTTTGTGCACTTGTAGCATGAATAAACATATTGTTGTTCAAGTGATACATGATACACACAGAGACGTACAGTATCCATATAAATTATCAGCCAGTCAAAACTATTTCCAAAGGGTTATGGTAGGTATGGACTACAGGTCCAACCAGTCAGGCAATAACCAGCTATTCATGCTTTGGTGGATACAATGGCCAATGGCCTTTCTTGGCTCCATTGTCTGTGCAGGTGACCATGAATGAATACACAAGTCTGTATTCAATAGACAGCACTCTCTATGGAATCTCAAAATAATATCCTCTGAAACCCATGATCTGATAATAAATGGGTGGTGAAAATCTCGCTGCCTGAGTGCTAAGACTATTGATTCAGTACCTCAGTAAGAAAATGAACTGAGCAGCCTACAATTTATCACAATATTTACTAAAGCATTGTTTTCCTCATTCATATCTGAGTGAGTTTTGTTCATTTGGTTTAAGTTGAAATACCCCTGAAACAAAAAAAAAAGTTGAGAAGAACTGAAAATAAGCAACAGTTATTGATAATTATTTTGAACTACATATTGCTGATGGATTAAACATAATACTGTATATCAAAAGCATGGAAATCTTAGGCTAATAGAGACTTGAAAAAACATTCCTTGAGTACTCTTTTTATTTAGTATTTTTGAAGACTAAGATTGCTGTATCTTGATCAGAGTGAAACAAAAAAAAATGATATAGTCATTCTTTGAGGGGCATGTTTAGCTTCTTCTTGTCCGACAGACTATTTCATGAGATGAAGAAATGCATATAATCAATCTGTCTTAACCAAAATCTCTCCCAGGTTTTGACACTAGGCTGTGACAATTATTAGTACCTGGTTATCCTCATCCATTCTTAAAAAATCAATTTGCAAAGACAAACAAAAACAATAAAAAACAATAAACATCATAAATCTTAATCCTCTGTTTGACTAACTGTGACTAAATCATTGGTTAGACAAATATTTCTTAACACGAAATCATTTAGTTAGAATGAAACTTTGAAAGATTAACAGTTGAAATTGTGAAGAAAATGGATCACTGAGAAAAGTCTGGATCAGATCAGACAGACAATAAACAAAACTTTGCATTAACATGAAATAAGAACTGTTACAAATCATTTAGTAATAATTGATAGTATTATTCATGTAAGATTGGAAGGGCTAATATTAAGGTCATGTACATCTTCCATAACAAAAGTATTAACACCAAATAGGTCCAGTTCTCATTTTTCTTGCGTATTGTAAGAGTCAGATATTATTCAATTTGGGAATAAAAGAGAATAGCACAATATCTGATCCTTCTTTCTTGTACTCCTCCTTCTCACCACTACTTTCTCTTGAATGAGATGTTCAAAATCATCATAGTACCACATTTAAATACTTTGTTCCACCATCTATTTTGTTTTTTTTTAAAGTAAATTTTAGTTAAAGGATCATTTTTACCATGAATACCCAGATATGCCATGATGGGCCATAATGAATGTTGGACAAATATAATAAAGATAGAGATAATGGTTTCTAGAAATATGTGTCTCCAAATTGTTAAATTACAATTGTACAACAATTGTGTCAAATGTATGCTGTGTGGTGTTTTCTTTTGATATGTGAAGGGAGAGGCTGTCTCCTTGAGAAAAATTCTGAGTAATTAAAGGCAGTGAACAAAATCCTGTTGTCTGAATGAAGAGTTATATGAGAAAACACTATATTATTATGACCGAGATAAATATATTTGTTCTTTATATTAAGCTAACCAATGCAAAATTGAATGAAATGCTTTAGTGAAAAATGTTTCTCAAGTAGGGGAACAGGAGATCTAAATAAATCCTGAATGTCAAACAAATTTGGAGAATCACTATCACTATTGAACCATAAAATTATGAACAGATTCAGATTTATTTGTCTCAGAAGTAGTTTTAGTCTATCATTCTCTTTTGGTAGTTGGAAAAACAATAGGGAAGTTGCCAAGAGTTCAGTAAAGATAAGATAAATCAAAACAACAAGAACAACAAAGGGTTATTGAACTAAACTATAGTGGTGCAGTTAGTATTATTGTATGCTACTAGATCTATGTCTTCTTGCAAAAAAAATCTTCAAAGTTTTATCCACTGAAAAAGCTGAGATAGATCTAGATCTAGTTTATTCAAGAAACATTGTTCGTCTCTATTAATGTTCACTTAGGCCTATTTTTGAACAAACATTTCTGGACACATTTCATTTTTTTTATTTTTATGTTTTAAAAATCTAAACACTCAATGATCAGACCTAGAACTTAGACTAACTGCTACAACAATTGCCCTTTCGGAAAATTTAAACAGGCCAGAGGAGCATTTTTAGATCTAGACATGACTAGAGATCTAGAGCTATGACCTGATGAACTTTATGCACAACTGTCTTTTCTTTTCTTTAAACTGATTTGGCCTGACCTTTTTTTTTTTTCCCATGCTCTAGAAATGATTCTTGGACCACAAAACAGATTATTAACTCTGTTGTTTATTCCTGAAAATTAGACTGATTCTATTTAAACTTACTGATGGGTGTATGATCGCCGGTTGGTATTAAGTGATGGACCAATATCCTTGGCTATCAATTGTCTCTATCAAATATCGACCAAAAAAAAAGCACTGTTCAACTGCCTCTGTAATAATCTTTACCTTAACCAGAATCTGGCCGACATCTTCAGTCCTTGGTTCTACCTCAGTCATATCGTTAAAGTTTATCAGTGCATAAATCGGCTTCCGAATACACTAAAAAAACAAGTGGCTACTTCATTGTCACACAACGACGGAAGATCATATAGCAGCCGCCATAACGTTTCTCGGCAACAATTTAAACATCCTGAAGTGATGACGTTTTACACAAATATGTCAGTCTAATTATCAAAATATATAGCAAGAATGCCGAAATGGATTATAACTGTTTATTGCTTTTATTTCTATGATTAAGTTGAGAAATCAAGACAACCATTCTGTCGGCATGGAATATTTTCATCTGATTGGTTTGCTTGGGTTGTAGATCATGAAGGTTGCTTGGAAATCAGGTGACAGTAAAATATAAATAAATAAATAAAAAATCATTGCATGACCACTAGATCTAGATCATCTTGATCTAGATCTTGATTCAATCGTTCAGTAGCATAATGATTAAAATTTATACCTATCCAGAATTTCTATAAATTTGAAAGTTTCAACTGACAGTCAGTCTTTTACAATCCCTTCCAGCTGACAGAAATGAGCTCTATCATTTTGTGGTTGCAGTCGGCTAAAAAGAGAATATGAGAATTGTGCTTCACCGAGGGGAAAAAAAAATTAAGGTTTTACTTGGCTGTACATAGTATAATAGAGTATTCCCTTTTAAAAGTGTATATATTATGACAATGAGCATTTATGGCATGCCAAAGATTTTCTGACAAAATCAGTATACATGTTCCACATGTACTATGTTTTGAAAAGCAGATATGAACATGTATAGATTCAAGATCATCCTTGCATTGATTTTCTCTTACTTTAGAGCAGAGTCTGGAAAAAGTAAAATTATATTAGAACACTGATAATATTTGTGACTGCAATTAATGACAATGAGAATAATTGAACCACATACCTGTAGATCTAAAAAGGATTCAACTGTTTTACAATGCGTTATGATTATTAGTTAGTTACCTATTGAAAAACAACATGGCGCTGCCCTGTGCACTGTTTTCTTCCTCTTGTGCTGAATTCAAGCCACAAGAATTTGTGAGACGTAAGCAGTATATCCTATTCTGAGGAGTTTTGGGCACTACCTTCTTTTTGTGGTCCCGATACAAATGGCATATATTGATACCTCGATTATTATACTTGGTCACTTAAGGCTATTACTATTAGAATGTTTACCGAGTATAATAATAATAATAATAATAAAAGGCATTTATATAGCGCCTCACCCCTGGAGGGCTCGAAGCGCTTTACAGCAGAACCAAAACGTTGAACAGAATATGCC
>JBCEWB010598906.1:0-18094 GCA_039654565.1 Peronia peronii | reverse complement strand
TTTAATTGTGACCCCCCCCCCCCCCCCCCCAAAAAAAAATGAACTGACGTGTTGCTCATCAGTTACAGTGATGCACTGTCGGTTCCACTAACCTTTTTGGCGTCCGTCAGCTCTGTGGGAGACTGATGAGGGCTCAGCCCTGTGCCGTTGGCTATCATGGGACTGTGCGACATGAGTTCCTCACTTCCTCTCTGTAGAAGAGAAGACAAAAACAAGGTCCATAGATTAGTATAGATGCCACAGTAGAATATTACATTTTTATTATACATGTTTTTTTTTATATTATTATTATCGCCCCGGCCTGTCCCCAACCAGAGAGATCTGGTGGCTGTGAGGGGATGCGCCTTTCTGATCTCACACCGGCTGGTGAAATGCACATAGTGGGTGAAATATTGATATTAAGTTAAAACGGCACTCAACATTGTGTTGTTCTTTGTGTATGTATGCATGTGTTGACGAGTATTTTGTTTTGCCCTGTGCTTATCTTCACACATGATAGTGATGTCACTATTGCTACTCCTGCCGATATTACTGTCGTTGTGGCCGTTCAAGTTCATTCTTTGTTCAAACAGTTATTATTGGTGAAAGCGATAAGTACTACGTGCACTCGATAATAATATACTAGCAAGGAAAATATTCATCGACAGAGACGTGAAACCATCGGGCGGGGGAAAATATTGGATTTGAACGGTGATGGTAATCAAAAAAGTTCATTCTATTTCAGTTCAACGCCGCTCTCTTTTTATTAATAATGATGTAGTCGATACCAGTTCTATTTGGATCTCTGGTGTTTTCTTCAGCTTATTATTACGGTCATTTCTATTATTTTATTTTGCAAATGACTTACTCAGACACAAAAAATGTAGTGTTCAGATAAATATTAAGGAAAAGAAATCGCTCTCTCAAATAAGTCAACACAGTGAAATACAGTTATAGATACGATGAAATACAGTTATCACACTAAGTCGTTTTGAAGACGTTTATGTTCTTGCTAAATGGAGTAGTGAGTACGTCTTTGTGCGCCTCTCATCTCTATTTATAATGCTTATGCAGCTCTCAACACGTGATAATCATGCAAGCTCCACACACTGAGTAAAAGTGTCCAAAGGTATCTCCCATTAAATGAAATCCTCATAGCAGAAAATAATTCATTGTATCGTAATAGTAATTATCACGACAGCAACCGCTGTTGTTGTATAATATTAAATAAACAACACTCTAAAATCTCTGTCTCCTGGTATCAATTTGCCTGATAATTGTATCACATATACACAATCGCGAGATCCCATCTGAAGGGGTTAGTGAGCTGATTCATAAGCTCTTTATCACAAAATGGGACGTCTTGAAACAAGGTCACTCAAGCCTTGTAAAGATGTGGAGATCTCGTATTTAGGTTATATCACTACTGGATATCTTTGGTTCCTAACGAAAAGAGCATGATTCCATTAGGTCTATAACATAAAACAGTCTGTCACAAATAATTTTTAAAAGAAAGAGAGAGAGAGAAAGAAAAAAGAGGATTTGGGGGGAAAAGGGTTGGGAGAAAGAGAGAGGGGGGGGGGGGGGAGGACAAAGGAGCAGGAAAAAGTAACGCGCACAATATTTCTAACATTGAAAGAAAAGGATATATATATTTATATATATATATATATATTTATATATATATATATTTGTCTGAAAGTTATAAAAATGCTACATGTTACAAGCATTAATAGCTGGGTTGAGAAGGTGACGGAGAGAATTCAAAGGATGGGGGAAGAAGTGAGGATGGAATAGGGTATGACAATAGTGTAGAAGAAGAATGGTGAGATAAGCTCTTTCGAAGAAGGTTCTGAAGAAGACACTCACTGTGTGAGAGAAGAGAGAAAGAAAGAATGACACTCGCATAAAGAGAGAAAGAATGAAAGTGAGTAAGTGAGTGAATGAGTGAGTGAGCGAGTGAGTGAGTGAGCGGGTGAGTGAAAGGATGGAATAAGTGAGTGATTGAATAGAGCGAGTGAGTAGAGTGAGTGAGTGAGTGAGTGAGTGAGTGAGTGAGTGAGTGAGTGAGTGAGTGAGTGAGTGAGTGAGTGAGTAAGTAAGTGAATGAGTGAGTGAGTGAGTGAATGAATGAGTGAGTGAGTGAGTGAGTGAGTGAATGAGTGAGTGAGTGAATTAGTGAGTGAGTATAACTAACGCTATACAATAATGTCTCTGCCATGCGAATACCATACACCTCAGTAATGAGGCATCGATTCCACTGATGAGCACGAGGGCAGAAAAAGGGTGGGGTCGCTGATATCTCCACGGCATAAAGAAGCATCATTGTATCGTCGGTAAATTAACAAATACTGTCTAAATTTTTGCTGCTCATCTACAAAGAAGACATCTTTGACAAAAAAGAAAAAAAGAAAGAAAGAAAGAAAAAGAATAGCCTAGTGTTGCGTTTTGTTTTCTAGTCCAGTTTATTCAAATGTAAAATCAAGATTCAGGCCTAAGCGTGGTGATTTAGATGACATGCATTAATTTTCGCTAAAATCATCGTTGAAATAAAAGATAAAACCGATACTCGATAAATGATTCAAATTGAAATGATAATTAATAATGAGTAGAGTATAAAAATATCCTATACATTGAAATTCACACATTTAGAGATTCATAAAGAAATTCTGACTTACTGTGGTTCCAGTAGCTTGTAGCAGGTTATAGGTTGGCGACGACTGAACCCATAGTAGCATGATGAAAGCACATTTAAGCCCGAAAAGCTATATACAATATGTGATGTATAGGCGTATCAATTTTTGTTTTCTTCTTGCCTAACTTTTGCTTCAGTAAGCTGATAATGACTCGCCTCTACTATTCCTTTACAATTCGATGAACTAATGGGTGCTTGCGCCCATTAATCTAAACTAACATCTCAGAAATGGTATAATCCTTTTCTAGATTTAGTCGTGCATTGAAGGAGCTGACATGCATCTGCTGCATAAATCTCAGACCAACTAATGTGTAAATAATGTACCGCTCTGGTTGAATTGTTTTCCGTTTCAATCCTGACAGAAAGACCAGTGAGTTGGCGCTGCTACAACAACCTGTTGCTCACACTGTAAAGAGTAAACAACGATGTCAAATCTCCTGGGTCCTTCTAGTTGAACCAAATAATTAAACAGCAGGAAAAAATAAACCTAAGTAAACTAAAAAAATATATGATCGAATACGTTCACTTCAACTTGTAGTGGTTTTTGATACGGTTGATGAATTTAATTGTCTTTTACCTAACACAGCTTCGGCGTGAGGGAGAGACGTTTGGTGGTGTGACAGGCCACACGACTGTCTCTCTGTCACTATGCCAGGATCTCCAGCAAGTGTGGAGTCAGCGGGGACTGTCGTTGCCGGCGCTGTCATCAGGTAAAAAAAAAAAGCCGAACTGCCACGTCAACAGAAGGAATCGCCAGCAGCCATGCCACTGCGACAACTACCTGAGCGCTGTCTGTCTACTGAATGGAAGGCGTTGTTGTCAACCTGCTCACGATGCGCGAAAGACGATGAAAGACGGTCGGGGGAGAAGACAAGTGAGAAGAATAACAAAGGACAATCCTCGTGAGCTGCGGTTTCAGAGTGTAGATCTAGGGGAGATAGGGTGGTGAGTGGTGGTGGTTCAATAATAGTGAAGCCGGAGGAAGGAGGAGATCGGTAAGAGTGACTAGCTCCGAGTGAGTGGAAACATAAAAGAAGAGATAATGAGATGAGAACTATGGATTTTACAGCCGGTGGAGACAGGAAAAAATCATTGTGCCGGAAACTTCTCGTGCACCATCAGGTCCTACCGTCTTCGTAGAAATAAAAGATTGATATTAATAACCTCAATGAGTTTTGACAGTTTACAATCTTTGCCTCGTTTAGAGCTCATTTACAATTTCACCAGCGGCCTGTTGTATTCCTCTCTGCACTCACATTAAATACATTATAGGAACTAGAGAGCAATCTTTTACTGTTTATTTATTTGTTCATTTATTTTATTTGCCTTTATTTTATTTTCCGCAGTTCTGTTCATGATGAAAATTGAATTGTAGCTTGAAGAAAATAAAGTATATATTTCCAGGACGACATCTGTACTCAGCTCAAGAATTTGTTAGGTATGACGGTAATGTCTTATACTGTTATGGTTTGTCTGTATCGTGGGGGAAAGCAGAAGACGAAGTCGTGAAAGCCTGCATGAATCTGGTATCCATCGGAAAAAAATGCAAGTCTTGGGTGACCACAACAGAGTTCTGTTTGTTTATTTCCTTTCCTTTTACAAAGATGAGATAACAGAGGGTAAGGCAGCTACGCCAAGGGTCTGTGTCTTATCATCATCTCATCGAAATGCACTGTTTTCCCTCTTTGACCTTTCTATTTAACCTGCGTTCATAGCTGAAACAGTGTGATGACACTGACTAATGCAAAGGTTAATAGATAAATATATACATTAATATGTAACCGCATAAAATGTTCCATGTCAAGTATATGTGAGGAAAAGGAAAAAGAAGCAAGAATGTAATTTTAGGGGCTGGTCTAGAAGTAAGATTCTACACACA
The DNA here is from genome assembly GCA_039654565.1 of Peronia peronii. NCBI lineage: Eukaryota > Metazoa > Mollusca > Gastropoda > Systellommatophora > Onchidiidae > Peronia > Peronia peronii. The sequence continues at coordinate 13,541 of JBCEWB010598906.1, read as the reverse complement.
ATCCTAAAGTGTAGGACAATAGAGAAATGATGTTTAGAGTGTAGCGCTTGTTGGAAAGACTACGGTACAGGATTTCACAGCGGAGCGAGCAGGCAGGCAGGAAGATTTGGGCGTCTCCCTCATCTCACCTGAACGAACCCTGATTGTAGTATCGATGTGGGAGACACTAAGCGCGCGCTCAACCGCTCTGGAACCGTTCACGTGACCCGCCGATCATAGGACCGGCATAATTATTCAAATCAGAACAGCTAGAGCTAGAGAGGAACTGCAACGTGGCAGTGGAGGCAAGGAGAGAAAGCGAGATAGGCAGACAGGGTGGGAGAAAGAGAGACCGAGAAAGGGAGAGAGAGAGAGGAAGATGGTAGGGAAGAAAAGACAGACAGGGAATTGTGCCAGACACACAGACTCGTGAGACAGAGAGGGAAACCGGCATAGTGACTGATCTGTAAATGGCAGTGATTTCAGAGGAGCTAGACAGAAAGTTGCAGGCATTTAAACAGCTGGAAAATAGACAAGTACGTGATAAACATTACACAAACATGCACACAATGTTCACAGATGTCCAAGTTCCAACGACTTCACCTCTGCTGCTTCTTAAAGCTTACACTCGAAGAGAGAAAAAAAATCCTTGAAATTAAATTGGTGAATGAGAAAGATAGAAGACTAAAAAGAAAAAAAAAGTTTCTTTATAGAAAAGAAAACACCGCTAAAAATCAAGGACCATTGCTACGCCAACATATCATTATTTTCCCGAACTCCCAAGCATAGTATAATTATTATCAACATCTGATTCTATTCCGTGTTGTGACCACGCAGATGTATCTAAATGAATAAGATAGGTTGACCTTTGCTTTAAGGATTGACTTAAGAACTGATGAAAGTTTAATAATGGAGTATTCATGCTGTCAACCAACAGGGATTTTTTTTCTTTCTACAGTGTACAAAGTAGGTTGAATGTCAATCTAACATCAAGTCAAGATAAACAAAATATCTGACAAATATTGATGAAGTGTACAACATATAAATTATCTTTGCTAACATTGTTATTGTTGTTGGTGGTGATAGTGACAGTGATATGTGTGTGTGTGCGTGTGTGTGTATGGGGGGGGGGGGGGAGCATTGTGTTTTTCTCCCCCGCACGAAATCGTATTCTAAAAGTCATGCACAAACAATATATATATATATATTCAGCACTTTATGTAAATACATGCATTTTGTGTCGTAGAAATTCTCAAGCAACACTTTCACCATGAAGAAATTCCAAAGCCATTTCAAACAAAGAACAAAATTGATACATGTTGAACTACGAACAGCTTGCGGCCAGGAACACGATAAGACAGATTATTGTAATTATCGCCGTGAGTCTTGTTATTGTAGCGGTCCTTGTCCAACAGTAGAAGAAACGTGAGTACTGCCGTTTCTCCTCTCTCATCTTTCACAGTGACGATACCCAGTACATAGCTCTGTGAATAGGGACCTCTTCTCCCCTTGTCCGTCCTTTTCCCCTAGTGCTCACTCCTCCAACTCCCACTTCCTCGCACCCAGTCTCCGATTTGTCATTTTTTTCAGTTGCCAGGGGAGAATTTCATTATCAGCTGTCCCTATTCCCTTCTGAGGTTTATTGTATGCTAGCCAGGAGACCGATCGCTCCACTACAGTATTCAGTCACAAGCATGATACTGGTTCCACCCGCGGGAAGGATAGGAGGGTAAGGAAGTAGGGGGGGGGGGGGGTGAGTGACATAGAGGCGTTCGGTAATTCATTAATGATGACGACGAAGACAACGTGGATAATGGATTCCCACAGAAGAAAAAGTAACGGCTTTGACCTTTCATGTACCAGCCACTATCAGCCTCGGCTTGGGAAATATTAACGGGCAGCCCTTTGTCCTGCCACGCCTAACAATACTGCAGGGTTTTCAGGAACATTGCGGCTGTCGAGCTTTGCCGCGGTACAGCCATCGCCGGTTTTCAGCTTCTAGCTCCTAGACCCACTTGTACACGCATTTCACCTTTAGGTTCGTTGCAATAGTATGAAAACAACATTACACAAGATGCTATACGACCCAGAGTATTTGGGCATGACTGCTTTTTCATACTGCAAGACAGTACAATCATTCAACATTTTTAAAAACTGTTTCTTCTTCGAATGTCCTCTCGAATAGTTCTACTGCTAAAAAGCAATTCTCATCTATTATTACGTTCTATTTTGTTAAAAATCATGCGTTTCACGTGAGTGGCTAGTATAGAGAGAAGGGTGACAGAAGGTCCGCTATGGGGATATGAATGTAGACAGGTCTTGTGATTGTACTATGAGTGAGAACTTGATGATTATCTTGCTCATTCTTCGCGCAAATTTCTGCTTCGCATGTCTGGGATGAGCCACGAGAGAGAGAGAGAGAGAGAGAGAGAGAAAGAGAGAGAGAGATAGACAGACAGACAGACACAGAGAGAGAGAGATAGAGAGAGAGGTGCCACATCCTGACCACCAGCCCTGAAAGGATAGCTGGTGTCAAAAACTATTACAACTACTGGCGTGACTTTGAAGTCAGTTTTTGTCCACTGCTGATCATAATACACCAAACTGTTTCTCTTCCCCAATCAGAGTGTTCATCTCGATAAAAAAAAAAATAAAATTTGCAACAGATGTGGAATGAGAAAATGAACAAACATCCCCTCCCCCCTCTCCCTTTCTTTCCAAAAAAGAAAGAGAAAGAAGGAAAGAGAGAGAGAGAGAGAGACAGAACAAGAAGAAAGAAAACGATAACACTATTAATATCAGTGGTCAGGCTTTAACGCCAGTAGCGATTCATTAACAGCCATAAGATGACACGTTATTATATCCCTTCCCACTGACCGCTGGTCTGACCAGAGAGAGAGAGAGAAAACAAGTCTTCGGTGGAAGGGAGTAGAATGAACAAATAGTCCAAGTCAACAGTAAACTGATGAAATTGTAAGAGCAATACTCGTTTGATTCTTGTCGCTAAGACATCCAAACAATTTTGCATGATCCAAGATCTATTGTCCAGTTATCTATCTAACTGGTCCAGTGCCTATTATCAGTCTTGGAATTCCACGAACAATAACAGGAAGGGGGAGGGGAGGACGGCAAAAGTAGGTATGTAGTAAATATTGTATTCATGTTATAATACTTAATTTCATTAAAATTATTCGCACATTACATTAGTTAGCCTCATTTTGATATTTTCAAAGTCATTAATTATAACAATACATTTACTATAATTACCATAATACTTTTATTGTCACTTTTAACTTTTGGGGATAAAAATAAATGTTTTACAGGTAAACTGATAAATGAATCATGATTGGTGATTTGACGGACGAGGAACGCAAATGGAGTTTAAAAATATTTTTAAAAATTAAAAGTTGTGATAAAAATATTATTCTAGTTATGAAAAAGTATTAGTATGATTAATGACGCTGAAAAAATATATATTTAAAAAATGAGGTTAACAACTGAATATGCTAAAAATGTTAACAAAATTAAGTATTACAACATTGATATGATAATTAGGTATACCTGTATTTGCACTCCCATGTATATAAGACAAGGTTCTAATTACTCGCCTGAAAAGCCAGCAATATAGAAGAATATGACTTTGAAACGTGAATGATTTATTGTGAGTGCGCATATTTCACAAACAACATGCAAACAAAATAATAAGAAATTCTCTCCATTCTATACCAACTTATTTTTGTGACACATCATCAGGCAATAGACAAGAGACAGACATTTCATAACAGATAGCCAGACAGTCAGCCCACTAAAACAGTTGTTTGTTCATAAGTACTATGACTTAGAGAATGACCACGTCATCATTAAAGGGGGAAGGGGGTGGGTCCTGAAATCTGGATTTTGCTAAAAAAAAAAAAATGCGATTTTGGGTTTTTGTTTTCTCTTAAAAGGTCGGCCTTTTCTGCGTACAAAAATGGTATCAAAAAGTGGAGATGTCCATTCTGTGTTTGACCCATGGTCATTCAACGGTAGGCGTAGCCTACCGTCAACCAGGACTTGGCTCCACGTGGCTGCTACATGCAGATCATCATTATTTGATTTTATGTAGGCAAAGAGTGCACAAAACACTTGATTATGACCTCATCTATCAAAAATCATGAAGTCCAGTGCCATGGATGGACATCGGATGACCTCCATGAGGCAAAAAGAACTGCTGATCATGCAGATTATTTGTAGCAGGTACTCTAGAATGAACTTCCACGTCCTATAAATAGTAAAGCTTTCCTTTATTTCTGCTATTTCAGAGCTTCGTAGTGGACTATATGCCACAGTAAAGGTTAGGAAACTCTTGGTTTGGACAGAAAACGGTATGGGGACCACATAATTATAGGCCCTCAAACACCCGGAAGTGGCTCTACTGGAGCCCTTATAATGATGGGGGGAGGGGGGGGGGAGGGAACAAAATTCTAAAAAAATTATGACCAGAAAGCCAGGAAGAGACAACAAAAGACACAGAAGTCGAAGAGAGGACTAGTATGTTAAAAAAAAAAAAAGATTGTTTTGCGGCCAAAAGCCGAATAAAAAGCTCTCCATGTCAATTTTTCCATGAAAAAAAACTTTAAACGTGTTTTTCTCAAAACCCGGGGTTTTTGTCAGTATTTTGCTATCTCCTTTTTTGTTTCTAAACCGATCCTAACCAAATTTGGCACACATATGTTCACAATAAACTAAAAAACCTACATATCTGCGTCCCATTCTGTTGGTACGTTTCAGAGAAAAATGGGGTTTTAATATGAAAAAAATGGCGGAAGTTGAAATTTCGTTACATGGCATTTTCAAAAATTTCTAGAAAATTTTCTATCGCATACAAAGGGCTGAAAATACATAACTTTTTAGATATTATGTCAAGTAAGACGTTCACGAAGTTTTATCAAGTTTTGTTAAAATTTGGCGGACTAGATAGATTTTGAAATTAGCATTTCAGAGATGCCAAAATCCAAGATGGCGGCGTTGCCATGGCAACTATTTGAAAAAGTCGATTTGTTTTCAATGTTTTCCTCTGATTTGAAAATGCCGAATGCGATGGAAAAGGTTAAAATGGCCTATCTTTAATAAGAATTTTAAAAATCACCTTCAGGAACCCCCACCTCCCCCCCCCCCCCCCCTTAATTGTCGCAAGAGAAACCACGCGTAAAAGTAGCAAAACTCCACAATTATTGTATTTTTTCCCATTATTTCATCACCGTCTCCTTCCTGTCCATTTAAGACTCCATCTTCCACTTGTCATGCCCAGGTCTACGCTCTTTACCACTCTCATCACTCCCCACCCCCTCGGCCCCATGGTTCTCCCTCCATTTTAGCAGAACAGCAAAAGCCCTCTCAAAGATAATAGACCGACAAATTGCTCTTGACTGTAAGTTAATAAAATTGTTTCTCCTCGGCTTGTTTTAAAATGCCACAGATTAAGTTATCATTTCCTGTCTGGCAACCATTTTGCTCTAGAGAATGGGCAGACAAATATTTCAAATATTAAACAAAAACAAAAACGAAACAAAACAAAACAAAACAAAAAGACAGTAAGGCAAGAACGTTACGACTAAAATGTAAGACCTAAACATCGACTTCATAACTTGCCACATAAACGCACATTTTTATGTCCACAGAAAGATGGTTTCTGAAAGCTTCACGTCGTGATGAAGTGTTATGGAAATTGCTGATAATCAGTCCAATGTCATGAAAAGCTTTTTATTTCTTTTTTTTTTTTGTGATTTTACAGGCATTGTCATGAGATCACTATTTTGGAGAGCACATCTTAATTCCTCCTCCTCCTCCCCCTCCCGTTTTGTTTCATTTCATTTTGCCATTAATATATTGGAAAGCTAAAACTGTTGATTTTGCGCCAGCGTCTTTGGGAAAAGAATTTTATCATTTAAAAGTATTAATCCTATCAGTACGATTTTGTCCACCTGATTTCACATGTCAAAGTGAAGACTAGAAAACTTCAACAGCTGACATCTGAATTAGACACTAAAGCATATTTATTCGATGTGTTCTGATGGCAAATTGCCGTAGCTCGATTTTACCTGTAGATGACACATTGCATGTGCCATTCTTCTCCCCCCCCCCCCCCCTCCCATTGTTTGTGCTCGTTTGTTCATTTCAAAATGTAGCCGCTGTGAACTGGCATCAGAGGAGTGAAATATCTATGCTTTCTATTGTGTAGTTTGTTTCCTTATTGCTGCTTTCGCTGTAGATTTTTCGGTTTATGTATCGAACGTCTTCATGTCAATCAAGTATTGACTTGATATTGATGTTGGGTCACGGTATCACCAGGTACGAATGAACTGCGATGGCGATAAAGATATCCACATATAAGTCTAATGCCAAGAGAAAAGACGTGATAATCAGCGCATAATCAGAAATAACAAACATCTGTCTTATTTTCATCAGATTTTACTGTGCTCTACTATTGTAAAATGATCATATGAATGGAGGTTTTCAAGAGCGAGGGGAAGAAGAATATTTCCTTCTCTCTCAATCGATTTTTTTTCCCGACAAGTGCAAAGTGGACTAATAAGTCTACTGCACTGCAGTATTTATTTCTCCCCATCGTATAATCTTGAATATGAAACTGGACCGCTAACAAACGCTTACAATATACCTGCAAACATCCAGCTATCCACCCATCCATCTATCCGCGAAGCCAGGGACAAGTCACTCGCTAATTTGTTCAAATAAGGTAATATTGATACATATCCGATCCATCTACTTCATCAGCATAAGCATTCAACATTGAGAAGATTGTGATTTATATTCGGACACTCTCTCCATCTCTTAATGTATCCCGGCTAAGACAATACATATTCTTTGTTTTGGTACTTATTATCTGCCTGGGGAGACAGCAGGCAGGACTTACAGCAAGTTCATTCATAGCAGATAAGATGGTGTTAGCCCTTCATTATTGTGTGCCACTCGATTATTAAGTTTAGGTACAGAAAGCGTACAGAAATTCTTATGCTTTTGAAGAGCACTGTTTTAAAATAAAATATTTAAATACGAACATAACTATTGGAGAAAATCACACCGATTACACATTACAAAAATGATGACACAATAACCGGTGTTTCGGTTTCAGATACCTTTTGCGTACATTAACAGTGAATATGCAATAAATTATGTGTACATTTTGAGGCGAGCATTTCATATTCGAGACAATCATTTCTTTTTTTTTTTTTTTTGTAAGTGGAGGACTAAATCAAAAGAAAAAGCACATCTATAAACATTACTGACTTCTTGTGGTTCATGGGATATGTCAATGCGGTTTTAGGTAATAGTTCACAAAAGGTTATCGTAGATAGCAAGCTCAGGAAGAGGACAATTACTTTGATCCCTGTGTCCATGCGTGTTCAGCACCACTTGAGAGACAGTGTCAATAGAGGTAAGCATTTTGACGTGTGAGGTATAGGGAGGGGCGGGATGGGATAGGGTGGGGATGAATCTATTTGAGGCAGTGATGAGGACGGACAATCGCGTGTAACAGCTTGTGAAAGGCAAACCTAGGCTAATTGTGAGGCCATAGTTCCCGTTTCATTAGCTGCCCTTCACATTGTACAGAGCACAGACAAGCCCCGGCTTCCTGTTACGTTTCCGGTCTGATGTGAGGCTTTGCGCATCATAACTTTAGTCAGAGCGAAAGACTTCTATCGCAATAAAAGAGCTTCGTTGTCGCATTACGCCCTGTGCATCGGGGTTAATATCAAAAGTTCACAGTATGGCACAGCTGGTTAGCTGACAAATCTACAGCAGGTGAGCTGCAGGTGCAGAGGTGAACTCCTCTTGTTGCCAGCTTGTTGGCTGAAGAGATTTGTTCAGATAATCAACACAATTAACCCCTTCACTGCCAAGACTCACGGAATGCATTCTCTTGTTAGTAGTTCTGGTCGTGGCGGTGAAGAGGTTAATATAACCCTACCATTGCTGAGATATTTCAGAGACTCAGGATGTAGCCATGCCCTGTACTGTAAGTACATGTCTCCTATACAGAGAAATGAGTGGTGACGGACAGTAAAGAGTCAAATGTAATGGCAATAATGTAAAATCATATACTAGTTATAATTTGGTATGTTATGAAGATCAGCGACAAACTACAAAAGTTCTTCATTTCGTTATCCGGTATAGTATTTATTTATATTCATGAAAGCTAAACAAATAAACAAATAAACAAACAAGCAAAATTCGAGATGTTTCCTACGTACGACAAATATTTCTTTTCAATACAACTTATTTAGTCTAGATTTCTATTCTTTTCAATATGAGGTGGAGAAATTATGGTGGTATCTATTAAAATTGATCATTCTACTCCACGAAATCAGATTCTTATCTGATGAAGCAACAGATAAACGGACATAGACAAAGTACATATTGATAAGGGAAGTTTAAGTTAGAGAGAGAAAGGCATGCCTGGATACCTACCTTGAAGGTGTATAGAAGGGGTGTGGCTTGGTTAACAATCGGAGCGTATGGCGGTATGCAGAGGGATGGACTTGGCTGGGGCGGAACCGCAGAGGGTTGAGCTAATGTGTAAACTGGGTTTGGCCCCGGCGAAGGCAAAGATGCGATTGGCTGATTTACTTGATTGACAGGGTGGGGAGGGGGCAAGCACATATACTCCGGAATGCCCTCCGAAAATACAGCATACATGGTCCAGATTGCTTTAGTATGTCCGGCAGTGGTTTTACACACGTTGCCAAGAGTTTACAAATACGTTATTTGCTTCAGCATTACAACCGTTGTCAGTCTTTCTTTAAGGTTAAAACACTCCACCCGATGTCTCAGTTGAGAAACAGCACAATTTTCAAGCGGGACTTCGGCCAATTTTCTTCCTTAAAGAAGTCACATCATCATACATTTTTCACAATTCAATACATATTATTATCTATTTACAGTGGCATTTTATACATCGATTTTTATCGAAATTGAAAACAGCTTTCACGACTTATTCGTTATAAATGTCTCCCAAGTTACATAATTCATTTCAAGAGCTTCAACAACATCGAGTGAGCCTAAACACAAAGAGATTATTTCTCATTTTCAGATTTTATGGCTAATCGTTTCTAATCCCGCAAAGATTGCTCTAGGCATTCGGATAAAAACTTTAAACAAATTCTAAAGATTCCACCATAACGCTTATAAACAAATTTGAGAAGTTGGATTTACACAATGGCCAGAGCAACACTCAGTATTTATGGATCAAGGGATCTTATCCATAACTTGCAACGCGATTGAAGGAATGAGGAAATGAGACAGACGGAGGCAGGGGAAGACAGAGATAGACTGGAATATAGAGAAAAAGGTATAAAAGAGAGGAAGAACGAGAGAAAGTGAGAGAGAGAGAGAGAGAGAGAAAGCTAAATGAAAACAAAAAGATAGAGTGGAAGGTGGCGACAGAGGAAGAAAATGATAGAAAGAAACGAAAGAAAGAGTGCCGGAGAGATCTGGAGGAGAGTATCTTTCCATCTATGGCCACTTATCTCCTTTCACCATGCTTACCTTCGGCAATCTGTATAGTGATTTTACAGGGAGCCTTGGTTTTGGCGCATACTGTGTTTAATGCAAACAAATAGTCTAACTTCTAATACAAATACTCGACACATTTTTCACCTGTTATTGTTAACAAAAGATTTTTTTTACTTAAACAAGCAAAAAACCAGTGACTTCAATATCTATAAAATAGATCTGTCTGCTATGACTAAGAAACTTTTATTCAACGGTACCTTTTCTTTACCACCAGTAATGAGCAACGAACGTCTTTGCACTTCCATTTAAATCATAGTTTGAATAATATTGTTGAGCCCTCCAGATAATCCTTTATGAGAAGGTAACGTTTAATCCTAAAACTTTTTCACCCCGAACTTCAGAAGCTGGATTTAATGTAGAAGAAACACTACTTGTTAGTATATCACATGAGAGGTTAGCTTTTCTCAGTTCTATCGTTGGTCAGACAATCTGATCACCGGCCATGAAAGTAATGTGGTCGCTGTTAATGGTTTTCACACAGCAATCGCCCTAGCCTGTCCTACGGTAACACTAACCTGTCCAGTTAATTCATCTACAACAGCCTATGGACGCAAACAAAAGGAAACAAAAATCGATTAGCCCCTCCTAAAACATCCTCACTCCCCCATCCCTCGTTCTCTCCGCCCAAGTCATGAATCAAACAGACACCTGGGCTACAGGATGAGCTAATTTGGGGTGAGTACTCCTGGGAGCATGAAGCAAGTCTACGGTAATCACATCTTAGTAATCTGCTCGAGCTAAGCCACTCCTAGAGCCTGAACGCAGAGATATCTCTCCCTCCGTCTCCCCTTTCCATCTCCCTCTTCAGTACTCCGAGATCTACTGTCGCATACCGCGTCCTCCCTCCCTTTTCATATCCACCCCTTTCCACCCCCGGACATGCAGGATACTCTAATCACATTTCCACCCCTCCAGGTATTTAATCTGGGGTTTCCAAGCCGACGTTGCCATGGTTACTGAGTAGACCTTTCTAAACGCAACATAAATTTTCAATCGGCAGCTGGCTCATCTGTGTGTTTTAGCGGAGATAATGACTAAGCCAACTCATCTCAGCCAGTGGCTGCAGTATCTGAAACATTGTTTTAGTCTGAAGCTGATGTTCTATGAACACGCATGCAATACAAAATTAAACATTCTAATAAACAAATTACAAAATCGAAGAATATCATTAGTTTAAAACTGAATTGAATCTAGTTCGTTGAATTCTCAGTTAACTGCATATGCGTTTGTCCAAATTATAACGACTACTCCATCATCTGAAAAAAAAATCTACAGCCACACGATCCCTTCATTTTCTATAACTCTATAACTGTTTGCAAGGTAAAGATTAAAGAACGAGCATTGTTGCGAAATTCCATGCTTATTTCAATCATTTAAATTCAGTTGACCTTGTTGGACATTCAATCTCATTCACAGTCTCTTGCTGTTTTTAATTGCTTTTACCATAAGTGTTACACTGGCCTTAAAACTGACACAACCCCTGCCTAGTTGTACTAATTGTATTGTATGAGGACGGACTAAGAAAGTGAGGCGTGGTATAACTGATTTCTGAAATATTTGAATATGGTATGGTGCATCTGGAAACAAATAAAAAATACTGTGTAATTAAGAAGCACATCAGCTTTTTTTCAATCTGCTTTTGGTAGGACTTTACGTGGCGGCACTTCATTTACAATAAATATTTACTATATATTTCTAAAAGTAATTTTTTTTGTGTGTTTCTATTTCATACGATCAAATCTAACCAAGTACTGTCATAGATGCAGATTTTTTTATCAAATCTTTATAATACCACTGCGTATGACATTTACTACATCAAACATAGCAACTGTTTTTTTTTCCCAGTAAATATCTGCAATGCATATTCCATTGCGCCCTTTTTCTGCGTGGGCCTCTTCGACGTGGAATTTGTCGTGGTAAAATCATACAAGAACTCAAGAATCGTTGTTCTTTTTGCACTGTCCATAAAAACTCTCAATAAAGTACATGACGCGTTCTCAAAACAACAACAACAACAACAACAACAACAAAAAACAATGAACAAATATCCAACTTTGTAAATGCATTTCCAAAATAACAACAACAACAACAACAACAAAAAATCATAATAATAATGATAATAATAGATTTCGAGCTCTCCTTTTTAGTTCAAATGTTTTTTTTTTTTTTTTTATAAAAACGTCCTCTCCCCCCCTCCCCCCCCCCCCTCCTTTAATAAAAATCGAAAACAATAACAATTTAACAAGATCGGTCTCGCGTACGTACACAATCAAGTCATCGATTTTCTTGTGTGTATGTGTGTGCATGCAAGTGTGTGTGTGTGTGTTAACCTATGGGTTGGGAAAATTGAGTTTATTCATTAACGCTGGAAAAATACCCACAAACACACACGCACTGGTATAAAAAAGGATTTGGTGAGCTAGTGCTTTTCTTCGCGTAGAGAATGCTTTTTGCATTAGACTTTCAGACATAGATGTCCTCACCACAATCTCTTCTGCGTTTATATTTTCTGCATTGTTACTGTAAGTCACACCTAATTATTATACTATTTCTTAAATGAAAGGCTTGAAAAATCTAGCTAAACAAAACAAACAGACAAACAAAATTATATCCGCTGAGTCCTCGATAAGTATATTAGTTTCCTGTACAACAAGCGTGATCGCATGGTTGGGGTGTGAATACAAATTTAAAAGTGAAAACCTAGATAATGAACAAAGTGTAAAAAGATGACATTGACAGGAAGAGGATAGTGAGAGTTGAGAGGATAGTCGAGTGAGAGTTGAGAGGACAGGCGAGGGACTATTTCTATTGAATAACGATCATTAAGACATATGTTTTAAATGTTCTCCTTGTCGTTTCCTCTCCTATTCTATTCCTCAAGGACCACTGTGAAGTTAGAATGTTCATGTATTTGGACAATATATTAGTCTACGATAACCTCGTCCAAACCTAAGAATGAAAGAGTGAGTGAATGTGAACTAGTGAGTGAGTAAATGAGTGAGTGAGTGAATGAGTGAGTGAGTGAGTGGGTGAGTGAATGAGTGAGTGAGTGAGTGAGTGAGTGAGTGAGTGAGTGAGTGAGTGAGCGAGAGTGAGTGAGTGAGTGAGTGAGTGAGTGAGTGAGTGAGTGAGTAAGAGAGTGAGTGAGTGATGAAAAAGCCCGCGGAGGACATGCTTGGAGCTACCAGAAACAACTCAACTAACTACATAATGACTGTCTCCGCTCAGCTCTTGGCTGATTGGGCTCATCTTCTATTTCTCCACGAAATCACTGTGGTGTTTGCTTCAATATAAGCGCTCCTCAAAAACCATTTACAAAATCAATTTTCCTCCGGCCCGTTCTAGAAAGTTTTAAGAATTTTTTGAAAAAACCTTTATGAAGATGGTGAAGTTTTCCTCTCTCTCTAGCCATTCAACCCACAGGTAAGTTTCCTGGCTGACGACGACTTGTCTCATTATGGATTTCTGATACCTCTGGTTAGTATATCCCAAAATTTTACATATATTTACGGTCTTTGGTACAACTTTAGTGCTTTCGTGGTCCATAATATCAGTACTAGATCTATATTGGTTTAAGTTTGCCTCTGTAAAGCACGATAATCAGCAATTAAAGATCTCTAACTTTCGGCTGTGAGAAGTATCCTTTCCAAACAAACAAAACAGGAATTATTATCATTATTATTATTACTTTTTTGGTAAAAAGCGATACTTGCTCAAACACATGGCATGTTCTCACGCCTAGCATGACAATCAGTTGCTGTTCAGAGAGCGATCTTGTCAATAGCTCAGAACCACGACGATTTATGGGCCCTAATTTCTCCAAAACAAAGGACCATAACCCTTCACCATAAAACATACAATTCAGTTCAGTCGTTTTTATGAGCTACCCTCGCCCGTGGTTATAAAATTGTGTTGGGATTGATCTGGAAGTATGCAATTGTTGTGGGGGGGGGGGGGGGGGGGGGGGGGGGGGGGGGGGGGGGGGGGGG
>JBCEWB010598795.1:0-18097 GCA_039654565.1 Peronia peronii | reverse complement strand
CTATCTATCTATCTATCTATCTATCTATCTATCTATCTATCTATCTATCTATCTATCTATCTATCTATTTTTCTCTCAGACTTTCTCCTTCTGTGTATCATCTGTCTGATGTGTATATGTCTTTTTATCTATCACCGTGTTCCTATCTGGTCAATATACCTTTTTCGGTCATTTGTCTCTGCCGGTGTATATCTCTCTCTCTCTCTCTCCCCCGTCTCTCTCTCTTTCTGTCCGTCTGGTCTGTGTGTCACTCTCTATTTATCTCTGATCCTGTATGCCAATGCGTCTCTGTGTTTTTATTTGGGAAGTATGTCTCTTTTTGCCAATCTGTGATCCCGTCAGCTAATGAGCATAAGATAAGATAGGTAATATAACATAACATAAAACTTTACTTGCCTTCAAAAGAAAATTTTATTTGCGTTGATGAAATAGTATATAATGCAGGATACATTCACACATATAGGGTATATATGCAGAACTATTATGAATGTGACATCTTTTCGGTCTATCTATGACAGCCGAGCTGCCTTATTCTTTGTTTCCCTTTGTTTTTGTGTGTCTGAGTCTGACTCTTTTTGCATCCCTTTCTCCGTTTTTGTTATTACTGGATCCGCTCTTTGTCTCTATCAACCAAGACTGAAGTAAAGCCCGTTCCTCTCTCTCTCTCTCTTTTTCTTTATTTCTGTCTTTCTTATACTAGTTTGTGTTCGTCTGTTTCTCTGCCTCGAAGTTTTCTCTCCTCCCTCGGCCTTCTTCTTATTCATTTCTATCCAAGTTCATCTTACGCTTAATGATAATCTATCTCGAGATTGAGGAGTCGTGGTGAGTCACACCTTTTGTGTGATTTTTAAAAAAATTCACCTCATTCATTTTGTTCATAATCATTCTTCGTTGGCTAAGTATATATAAAGCAAGTAACTGAATTATCATTGCTTTTCTTTCTTTTTTTCTTTCTCGTCTCCCTTTCTTCTTTCTCTCGTTCTGCATTCTCTCTCTCTCTTTCTCTTGCTTTCTCTCTTTCTGTCTTTCTTTTTTTTCTTCCTTTTTATTAGTTGTTTTTTTTCTCTGATTCTGTCTTCCTTTTATTGTTACTTCTTTTTTCTTTCTTTCATTCTTTTGACAGAATTAAAGCTGACCTTCTGAGTAAAGGACTCCATCAATGTGGATATTTTTTTAACCAGCATCCGCAATCAAGAGAAATGGTCACAAGGACGATGAACTAAAGCTGATCTGAAGCTACGAAAGCGATAGCTGGCTAAAATAACTACAAAAATATCAACAAGCAAACAAACAAACCAACTATAACATTAAAAATGCTGTTTGCCTTAATTCTCTTCATGTCAGTACGCGATATATTTCAAGAAACTATCATGTTTAGAATCTTTGGGCTAGTTCTTACGCCTACAACTTTGCCATAAAGACATAAAAAGCAAGGATTGATTCACATATTTTCTTTCGATATACTTTGTGCTCGATTTCTTTTTTATGGGAGTTAGTGCTATATTTCATTTCGGTGGACCAGATTTGATCTATACTAATGATGTTCTGAAACAGGAATAAAGTAGACATCTCAACGATTTCTGGTCAAGAGGCTGAGAGAGTGCTAGGCAACATTTCTTGACTGTGTTCATGAGAAGACAAAATCAAATGACAGAGAGAACAACTACCACTGTGACGGTAGATGGCCGAAGACCAAGAGGCAAACAATAAGAACAAAAAGTGTTAGTCCATATTTCCCCCTGGACAAAGTCTCAAAGCTTGATTCAAAGGCTAGGAAATAGTCCTCGTCATGAAACGACAAGGATTAGAATGTGCAACCTTATGGAGCAAGGCATTATGATGATGATGATGATTACTAAAATGTGATGATGATGGCTATTGCCCTGACGAAGAGCCAAGTAGGTTAAAAAAAATGGCCTAATGATATGAACGTATTCAATTTCCATATATCGAGTTCTATATATTGTTATTTGCTTCTTTTGATGCATTTGATTAGTCGGCGGTGGATAGTTGTCTTACATTTTGAGAAATGTTTATAAGATAACAATGATAATGATGATGCTTTTTTTTTGTTGCCTCGATGAACAACCAAAATGTTTCGAAATTGTGACCAGTGCCACCATTTTATTTAATTTTAAAAGTATCGAGTTCTACAGATTGTTGTTTGTTTCTTTTAGTGTATTATGTCAGTTGCTGTGGACAGCCGTCTTACATTTTAAGACATTTCTGTAAAAATGATGCGATGATGATATTATCATGATGATGATAACCGCGGAGATGATTCGAGGATATAAAAGACAACAGCGGTTCCTTGATTACCTCTTAACTTTTTTTTTCACCCAGACGAAGAATGAAGCAATTTGGAACATTCGGAATTCATCAGTTTTTTAAACTCTTCTTCATATTTATGTTGTTGTTGTTTTTTTTCATAATAGATCTAGACTTCTTTTTAAGTAGTGTTAACGTTTGGCACACTTTGTTGTTTGTCATGACACGCCAGTCAAGTGGCACTGATTTCGCCCAATTTTGGTTGCACTTATTTAAACAAATTCCAGGCTCATGTATGCTAGATATTTAAATTATGGTGCTCAATGAAATTTGACATAGGACGAAGAAAAAAAAAAGGCAAAAAAAATCTACTTAAAGCTGTTTTGATTGTTGAATATTGCATTTTCGGCTTTTCTTCACTGTTTTGGCGTCAAAGCGAACTCATATATGAGACTGTGCCATAAATAAATAAATAAATAAATAAATAAATACAAAACTGTAAAAATTGGTCGGTCAATGGGATCTGATGACAATAAAGTGAGGTTACATAAGTTGTTGCCAAAGTAGTTCTCATCAACCCGTAAACTACCAATAGAAACTGTTGAAGTGTCAGGATTTCTATGGATGATAATTAATATTCATGTTTCAGAAATGACAGTTTATATTTTAACACCAGATGAGTATCAGGTTAAGTCACTGTGTCCTCTTTGGAAGAGACAAAGTGATATTGTAAAGTATGATGACCAGATCCGTCCTTTTAGCACTTCTAGTGTTAAAACCAGAATGAATTCGCTGATTCAAGGGTTAGGTAAGAGAGGGAAGATTTTTTTACTGTTTGGTGTGATTACGTGAGCAAAGAAGTCCAAGTACTGAAACCTTTAATTCTGGGCGTCACTGCCTGTCCATCTGATCTGTCACTTGTGCCACTAGTCTCAATCACGTGCCAATCACGCTGTGGTGTGTGAGTGAGTGATTGATTCACATGACATTACTGAACGACAGGGGGAGATGAAATGGCAATGCTCTGAAGGGGGAGGGGAAGGGTGGGGGTGGACGGAAGCAGGAGGCGGAGGCAACGAGAGTCGGGAAGGGTGCAGGGATGCCAGTCACATCAGACATTGTCAACTGTACACGGTAAATGCCTACGTCCGAAGAGATGAAAACGAGAAGATGAGGAAAATGAGGGAGAAAGAAAGTCTATATCTGTTATTTAAATAATCTAAATTGAGCATAATAAAGTTTAGAGTAAGATGATTAATTTATGCCTGTCTTCTCTATAGACCGAAATCTTAAGTGTTTGTAGTGAACGCAGGAAGCACCATCATTTTGATAAAGAATTCTCAACATGTCTAAATCCAAAAAGAAAATTTTCAAGGACATATTGAAAAAAAAATCTGTTGTGAACACCCTCATCTGTGTCGTTCATGTCAGATTTAAGATTACAAAATGATGATTTGCGTCGGTCACTTTTGCTGGCTGAAATCATAGTTATTTTTAGTGAAAACGGGAAGTAACTTCATGCTTGCTGGAACATTTCTTTATAGCACACATACGTAGGCTTTCAATTTACGCAACTTGTGATTTGCAAGTCCTGTGAGTAATGATAATAAGGTAGAAGTAGGGGTGGGGAAAGGTAGGGGAGTCAGTTGTGACTTGCAATTACATGGCAGAAAATAATGAACTCATGACGGATGGGGTTCTCATTTTTAATAAGTAAATATCAGAAATACAAAGGCTGCCCTCGTCATAAGGTGTTAACATCGGTAAGGTTTAAACTTTCTTTTTGCACTGGATAATGAGGGGTTGATTTTATAATTAATTCCACATCTATCATATTAATTACCAGTTTTCTTCAATAAAATAAAGTTTATTTATAGCCAATAGGACAATACTGATCTGTATTAAAGATTATGGTGACGATTATATTAATGATCACAAAACCATTAATAATGAGAACAGTGTTCTAGATGACCACTGAGACAATCTAGTAATCCTACCAAAACGCATAGTCATGCACATAGTGAATTTGTGGCCTAATGGATAATGTGACAAAATTATGAAAGATTATGAAACCATCCTGAAAATATTATACAATTAAACGTTGCGAAACTGGATTTCTTAAAGTTGTGAAATGATCATTCGGAAAATGCATGTTTTTAGATAACAATGCCACATTGGTTGCCATGACAGACATCTGACATCGGAGATAGAGAACCATCTTCATTTCCGGCAGAAAAAAAATAAAAACAAACCTTTTTAGGCTGAATGAAATTAAGAAATCGTAGACATCGTGTTAAAAACAAAATCATATTATTATGTATTCAGCATTTCAAGGTGGAAGTTAAAGCATCTCTAAACCTGAGAAAAAACGTCATCTTTTTTTTTGCAGGAAAGAGTGGCAGCCAAAAGAAAAAAAATAATTTACTCGAGAAAATGAGATTAATTTGATTTGTCAGAGAGAGTGGAAATTTTCGTTCAGAGCTGTTAAGACAACACTAAATCACAAGGATTCACACGCATAAGTACTCGATACATAGCAGGCTAAATAACATGAATAACATCGAAACGTATAGCTCATAGCAGAGTCTCTGTAACATTATCGATTTGTTCATAACTTTAACAAATGTTTTTTTTTTTCTTTTAGAATGTTTCAAGGGACTGTAAAGAGAAAAAAGGAATCATCTTGAATTATCTTGAGTTTTGATAAACAGACTCCTTCATATACGGTGTCGATATCATCTTGATTTCGAGGGGGACGTTCACTCACTCTCTGTATGCAGTTGTGTGTTTTCCATAAGTATTGCTCACGACAGCTCTCGCCCATGCTGTAGAACAGAAATTTCTGCTACTCAGTAGAGAAGATCTGTAATCGAAGGGTCAAGCAGTTCACTTTTCCTGATGATATTACATTTGAGCTCGTTACTCATGTTCAAGAAGGGTGCTTGTACCAATCTAACTTTGAACCACTAGTCATTCTCAAGTGCGTGTACGTTAGGACAAGTTCAAGTCCATCTATTTCATCTTTAATTTCAGATAGTTCTATATTTATAGGCAAGAAATACCAACCAAAAACAGCAACACACCAAAGCCATCGTTGGTAACACATCTAGTGATATCTTTATCGGTGATATGTGTCGTCATTTTGATATGTGCCGTCACTTCAGATAAAGCACTCTCAGCATATTTAAGGGACAGAGCAAAAATATAGCCCCACACTTAAAATTAAAAACAGATTAATCATATAATCATCCATCTCCATTTACGGTAATTGTCCAGTACAATTTTTGACAAGTTACCAGTTTGAGATAACTTCTCGCTGGAGGTTGAAAAGCGAAATATATACCGTTACCAGTCTGTGCCGCTCATCTTCTGTTTGTCTTTAGCATCGGTGTGAAACTAAAACACAGCCATGAGGATGTTGTACAGTGCTTCCCTTCTTTGGACCTCTGTCTGATCTGCCGTATGAAAACAGGATTGTTGGGAATGTATTCAGGGCCCTAAGGATTTAGATCCCGACATACTACGCCTATAGATAAGAAAACGCAAGTGTCCATCGCTAGTAAACAATGCTCCAACACCATCATTTCTACAGAAACCATTTTAAGCGGGGCTGATTATTTCCAGGCTGTTAGCTTGTCAGACCAGGCTCTGGCCAGCAGGTATGTCGCTGGAATCTCGAACTAATCGAGGGACTGGTGACAAAACAGCTAACCTGGACGTTCCAGCACCGCATCCATGTGTATTTGACACCTGGGTCAGGCAGTGTATGGGGTACGGGACATATCGCAAGTGTTGAATACCCAGGTTACAGGGAAGCTGGAGCTGGGCAGTTTGCACCCAGCGACTGGTGTCAGAGTTGATGTCATCTGACCGCAAAATTCTGCCACTGTCAGTGAGTTTAACACGGTTTGTGACAGATGAGAAGTATGGCATAAGGAGGTTTTTAGCTGTGTTTTTGGCCGCAGGTATCTTGTGGTTGAAAGGGGTGGTTAGCACTTCATGCTCACTGTCTTTATTGATATCTTTCTTATCAGCTTGAGATCATCATCACCAGTCTCAATACCCCACTGCCTTCACCAACATCATTTCAAAACAATATGACACTAGTGTTTTGGGCTGTGTTGGAATATCAACAATGCCAGTGAGAGATCGGTCGCACTGAATGTAATAACGGTCGCATTTGAAATCTGTACAGCTCTATTACGACGCGTTTGTTTACTTCCTAGTCAGCCATTTTGATTTCGCTGACCCTATGACAGAGCTACAGGTTCGTGGCATTACATGCAATGTGCCTATTCTGTGCTCATTTTCGCACGTGAATTTCTCAAAGTCATCATATATTTCAGTATTATTAAGTTGCTCTTCACATTGAGTTATAAAATTCTGGATGCTAAAATGTGGACTTACTTGGTTCTTCATTACAGTATTTTCAACATCATCATTACCAATATCAATTCATATTAATGTCTTAAAATTTCAGAGGGACTGTCTACTGGCCACTAATTAAATCAAAACACACAAACAACAATCCGAAACATCGATAGCTAAAAATTGAATAAACTGTTTATAGAAATGTCTTAAAAATTTAAGACGGACTGTCTACCGGTAACTAATTTCATTCACTAAAAGAAACAAACAGCAGTCGGAAGAACTCGATATCATGTTAAAAATGGAATAACGTGATGGTCCTGACCACATTTTCAAACCCTTTCTGTTCTTCATTGGTGCAACACAATATCATTATCAACACCATTATCATTTTAGTCAAGCGACGAAAATGTTTAATGAATTAATATAATGACAAAACAAGTTTTGTTAAAAAAAGACTGATGATATTACACTGATACTGATACAGCTGAAGGAATGCTAAATTTTCGAGCTGTTTAGCTTTATGTCAGGGGAAAAATGTAAAATTATTCGAAAGAAAACTATGATTACATAGTTCGTCCACTGATCAATGGAAAGTTTATAAATTTGAAAATTATGATTGAAATATAAATTTTTAAAAAAATCAATGGCCTTTAATTTGAAGTGGTCAAATGGCAAGGTAGACTTTTCACATTCTTCTTCTTCTTTTTGTGTGTGTGTGTGCATAACTTCTAATGTTTATTCCTGTGTGACATCATCAAATCCCGTGTTTTCCTATCACATCATAAAAAAAAAAATTAAATCAGACAAAGACAAAGGATGACACCAGCCTCACGAAATCTTTGTCGGTGTAAATTATGATTAATTTTGTCACGCACCAGACTTTACTTCCAACCCACAGATGACAAACTAATGTTATTATGTGCGTGCATTCTACCTGTTCCCTGGACCATTGACGTCATTGCTTCCGTTCTCCAGCCAGCCTATTCTCAGGTACAGTAACTGAAGATTTGATCATGCCTATGAGATCGTGTCAAGTAAGCCACAAGCATGCGGGAACGAATCTTATGTCATTAGCTAAGCCTCATGCTGCTGAGTGCGATGTCCTTAGTCGGACCAGTGCTTCATCACAATAAGTAATTGTTTTCATTGGCTTTCCATCTTCTCCCTGCAGATGCCATTAGAGTTCGCATAGTGCTGTTTTGATCCCCATTATAACTGATCTTATACATTGCACCGCTAGAGAAAATTCTGCCCTATAAAAGGTTATGTCACGTCCTTGGGTTTTTATTACTAGTACAAAAACCGTTCAACGAAGGGGGCATATTTAATTAAAAACATATTACTGTTGGTTTCGAAATTTTAAGTATACTAGAATTCGTTGGACATTTTTAAAAAACAGTTCAAACCGATACTGCACTGCGACCTAAACGTATACGGCAAGCGTGCGCACCTCGATGTTGGTATTTTGGATGATTTAACTGAACATTACTCAAAGAAAACGTGTTTGGCGTTTTGAACGCGTCATTCTGTCTAAGTCAATTCGGATCAAACACTCTCGCGAGTTTACTAATCAATAATTGTAGCATTTTTAGAATAATGGCAAACCTAGTTAGCTTTTGTCGGCTTTATGTAAGTAGAAACACAGATCTTTATCAACAATGTTGTATGCCAAATTTCATATGGATATATTCAGCAGTTTTCAGTCCATAAGTCTTTTTGAGTTTTGTTGTCAATTCATAGTACAGATTCAGAAAAATAGCTATAAATATGAATAGCCTAATGAAGGAAGGAATCAGAGGGCGCTGCATCCACATGCAAATCTGAATACAATCCCCCTAGTGCACTCTCACATAATTCCTTCCCCCACCCTCCCTTTCTCTCTCTCTCCCTCTCTCACACACACTTTTCCTCATATTCCCCTTCTTTCTCCAGATTTTCAGTCTGTTTGTAAATTTTCACGATCTTTGAGGGCAATATTTTCGCATAGGAGTATAAAGTGTTTCAGGTTTCGAACTATGATATGTAGATGTTGTTAACTTAATAACTCTAACTGTGTAATATCAAATTTGTCACAATGCTGAGAAACCAATGAAAATTGTATCTTTGCAATGAAATATTTCGAAATCAGTCATATGACTGAGGGAACAGCGCTCCAACGTGGATTTGTTTATATGATGTGAGCATATTTGAATGCTCACAATTCGTCAAGAGCATCCTGCCATGCGAGCAGCGTGTACACAAACTAGCATGAGGGTGACAAACGGCGGTCCGGTAACCAACCTTGAAATACCTCATTGGCGCCATGACGTAAGTGTATGGGCCAGGAAACACACACACACACACACACACACAAACACACACAATAGGCCGAAGTTTCCATTTTTGAGGCCGCTCCTTGAACCCCGTGTCGATCTGACCTATTAAATTTTGTTAACGGTCCATCCTAATGAACTATTTGTGAAAAACTCAGAAACCAAGCTATGCCGTTCTTCTCAGTCTGAAAACCTCTGAGAAATGTCATAACCTATTAATGCAGTCCAGGAATGGACGGCATTACTGCAAGGCTGTACGTATCACTATCTTCCCGGACATTGCTGGGTCTGATCCGCTGTGACGTCAGTGTACAGCTAACAACGGAAACAAATCCGGTCCGGCTTCTAATTCTGTCAACAAGCACCTTTCTAGGAACGTTTCTAAATTGGGCTCGGAAACAGGCCTAGACGCCCGCTTCTTTATCCTAATCATGATTAATGAGTTTTTATTTTGATTTGGGTCTCCGGGTCTCATAGAATGTTATGCTTTGTGGACACGGATAGAAACAAACAAACAAATAAAAGATAAACAAACAAACAAACAATGAAACACATAAACAAGCAAAAACGAGTTTAACTCGAAGGAAAGAATAATAATATAATATAAGACAGAGTGTAGTTTAAATATTTTTTAATGACTAGAAAGGGGGAAGGGGAAGGGGGGGGGGGGGAGGGGGAGATGAAAATGCTTATCTGCGGACTTACTGTAAAGTCAAATTGATCTGGCCTCGTCATGTGGTGTCAGAAAAAAAATTCTACTGGTGCCAAGAAACAAGAGTGATGCGAGAAAGTCAGTGTTATACGTTTAATCCACCATTCAGTCAACGAAGAGTGGCCATGGCTACCATTATGATGTCATTGAAACGTCAGAACTATTACTTGTCTCATCGTTTTGTCCGATAAAGCAACAACTAGGCGGACTTAATTTCGTGCAGTCTTAAAGTTCTCGCCCAGCGTAAGTGTAGTAGTGGCATCCTTAGTAAGTCCAGAGGTTGCAAATGTATAGGATGTTGGTTATTTCTTATGAAATCTGATTCTGACTTTGCAACTGACGAATTACCTATTGCACTATCCTGCCGATGGAGGCCTCAGGTAATCGAATGAGTGAAAAATTGGACGGGGAAATGATGATACAATATGTCATTACATATATTCATTTGATTTGACCATTGTAAATCAGCAGTTGTAAAGATCTAATTACTCTAAAAATGTACTTTTTTATTTCCTTTTGAAACAACTTTGAAAAGCCTCTCCTATACAATAAACAAATCATTTAATTAACATTTCCTTTCATGTACAGCAATACCATATTTACATTTTATATGTTTTCATTATTGCACCGGCGAAGAGCCAAGCGGGCTCGAAAATTTGGCGAGCGAGATCAGTTTAACTTTATTAGCTCAATTCTAAAATCTTCGTATTGTTTTTCAACTTCTTTGGTGCATTTGATTAGTTGCCGGTGGACAGTCGTCTTAATTTTAAGACATTTTCCGTAAAATGACGCAATAATAATGTCCAAATAGATAAAAAGACTAGCCAAAACAACAACAACAACAAAAAACCAAAGAACCAACAATAAGAACAACAAGAATAACAACAACAACAACAACAACCGCAACAACAACAACAACAACAACAACAGCAACAATAAAATGAATAAATAAATAAAGAGATTTTGTATATTGGACAGGACCTGTGCTTTTTCCCTAACAGAGTACACTATTCTGTCGTACAACATTCTGCTATCGCCTCGGGAAAACGTGATTTCCGACTACTATCACACCGAGTGGCAAGAGAGCTTGTAAATCTCTCAGTGATCACTGATCATAGATCTATCAGCTTAGCCTGAGACAGGTGACGATAGATGCCAGTGGTTGACCAGATTAGAAAACGTAGTACAAGTAGAAACTGTCCTGTGTATTATGGCCGCTATATTTTTGTTTGACAAGAACGCAACATACTATGAGTTCTCTGCCTTCTTAGTAGCTTACAATTATGAGTTATGGCATGTCAATATAAGAATTTATTTATTGTTGTTGAAATCATACTGAGTTATAAAGGGAAAGAGGCTATTTTGCAAACTGCTGAAAGTTAACTCTTTATAATTTTAACCCTTTATGTTTTAACTTTAACCCTTTATAATCTGAATTAAGTAAGGCAAAATTAGAGGAAGACAATAATAAATGTGACGTTGATGGTATATTATCTGGTACCTTGTGCATAGTCATTACATTCTGGCACGTGAAAAATATTCGGTTTCAAACTAATTTTCAACAATTTTGTTTTAAATTTGACACCATTTTCTATCATTTCAGCCACGTGCAAAATTGTAATCTGCTTGCTCTTAACAGAAAAAAACACCTTCGTCTTTCATGACTATGAAAATAAACTTGCGTCAGATATCTGACTTTTGTTTTTTTACATGAAGAAAACGTGCAAATTTTGCTACACATTTTACAAGAAAAGCCAAGGCAAACTGTTGTGTCTCATATGTTGCTGTACTCTGTTTACATTCCCTTGCTTCTTCATGTGGCAAGTTCGTTCGATATGGCCTTCCTTCCCACAGAATATGCAGGTTGCGTCCTTGAACTTGAATTGGTCTGAGTTGTCGGCACCGTCGCATCGGAGGTCCTTGGTTCTTCATCAGACGGCAAACTCGTTTGATGTCGCCTTTCTTGCCACAGAAATTGCAGATTGTGCCCATAAATTTACACTGGTCTGAACTGTGGGCACCGTCACATCGGTAGCAGGACATCTGATTACCTCGCCTAGGGCTTTTGGCTGCCACTGGGATCTGATTTCTTTGGTTGTTCTAGCCTTGCATCGCCTCCTTGACGAAGCTGAAAAACCGGGGCATCGACAGCGGCTGGATTGGTGAACGTCTCTTTCGTTGCTCGGGAAGCCTCCTCCATCTCGGCAGCAACCTGGACAGCACGGCCGAATGTCAGCTCATCTTCCTTTTCCTTGAACAGCGCCTTCATCACCGCTTCGTTGCCGACACTGCAAACATATCTGGTTCTCATCGCCTCATCCAGGGATCTGTGATGGCTGCGAAGTCACATATGGTTGCCTCCTGTCGGATCCTGGCTGCCAGCTCCTGAATGGTCTCACCAGATGACCACTCTGTCCTTGTCCAGGACCTGAAGTGTTCTCGAACCACGAAGTGTTTCGGGTTGAAGTGGTCTACCATGTGCTCCTGGGTGTCTGCTGAGCTGCCAAGTTCTTGAGGAGCCTGAATGTTGCAGATGTCTGATTGGTCAGGGAAATGTCCGGCCTCTTGTCTGCTGGGACGGAGTTCACCTTGACGAACGTTTCAATAATCGTTCTAGAGCTCTGCTGCAGGATCAAATTCGTGGAACTTCGTTGTAGCAGGAGCGTGACATGCTGACAAAAAGTTGTCATCAGCAACTCCATCTGCTGGCGCTGTTGCTCCGTTTGCTGCCGCTGTTGCTTCACCTGTGCCCTCAGCAACTGGATCAAGTCTGCATTGGTACTGGCTTGAGAGCGCATCGCCATAATGGTAGTTAGCACCAGCGAGTCTCATGCACTGCTGTCGGAGATCGCTGGTCTGTCCTCTCAATCGTCAGGGGTCGCTGGCCTGCCCCCTTTGGTCGTCGTTGGTCTACCCCTTCGATTGTCAGGGGGTCACTGGTCTGCACCGCCTACCAGGGGTCGCTAGTCAGCCCCCTTGGTCGATAGGGGTCGTTGGTCAGCCCCCTTGGTCGTCAGGAGTCGCTGCTCTGCAGCGCCTATCAGGGGTCGCTGGTCAGCCCCCTTGGTCGATAGGGGTCGCTGGTCAGCCCCTTTGGTCTCCAGGGGTCCTCCGGGTAGGGTTGGATCTGCTGCGGAGTCTTCGCTAGTCCTGTGGGCAGGGCTGGATCTGCTGCGAAGCCTTGGCTGGTCCTCGGGCCACTGGTTCCAGGGCTAGCCGCTTGGAGCTTATGGCTCCAAAAAAAAGTATTGTCACCGAAACAGTTTCATCCCGAGGTTAATGGGACGGAGCTAACCTGCGACAAGATCCGAAATCCTCGTCGCCATTTCTGTTGTGTCTCATATGTTGTGAATAATCGAGCAATCATAGAGTGATCACACAGAAACTCGTAGCGGACCAGTTAACTCGATTTATTGCACGGAGACGAATCGACAAAGCAATCAGACATGATTGTAATTATGGTTTAGACATATCTACAATCATCATAATAACATTGAACATCAATATTGCATCACTTCTTGACATGGACATGGACATGGACATGACATGTGATAACTCATTATCTTTGGCAGAACCCATACTGATGATTAACATAAATAATCATAATAATCATGTATTGACCATTTTCTCAAAGGGAAACAACTCTTGGCCAAGGGAAATACGTAGGTCCCATAACACAAACACAGAAACTGGTAATGGTGTAATGAATGCTTAGCTTGTGACTAGAAGAGAACCCACGGCCTCCATTGGAAATTTTTTCAATGTTGGTCAAACCGATACTGCCCTGCGACTTAAAGTGGCAAAGCGTGCGCACTTCGATGTTGCTATTTTGGATGATTAAACTGAACTTTACTCACAGAGAACATGTTTGATGTTTTGAACGCGTCATTCTATCAAAAGTAGAATTCGGATCTAACACTCTCGCAAGTTTACTATTCAATTATTACCATCTTTCTAGAATAACGTCAAACCTAGTAAGCCTTTTTTTTTCGGCTTTATGTAAGTAGAAACACAGAGCGTCATGCAACAATGCTGTGTGCCAAATTTCATATGGATACATTCAATAGTTTTTGAGTCCATAAGCCTTTTATGGGTTATGTTGCAGATTTATAACAGTGAGGAATTACTTGCAGCTGACAGAGAAAGGCACTGAAGGTAGGGTGCTTGCAATGTAGTCGTCTGATAATTTCTGTTTTTAATGGTGGAAACAGTGCGCCTATTTCAGTATCAGCTCCGTCGCTATAGTTAGTCGGTGAACATCAATGAGCACAAAACTATAATATTATTTATGAAAAGGCATGCAACAGGACAAACGTGGATCAGAGAAGAATGCGCTGTGTATACACCTTCATAACGCTCATTTTATAAACGGGAGTGACATCACCCGATAATTAGATACAGCCGAAAATGAAGACGGATGCAGTATTTTTTTCACAGTTGGAGGTAGTTCTAAAGGTCTTCATTGAATTTCGATATTTACATTTGCACAAATTCAGTCAAAAAAAGATTAATGAATGGAGCTTTTTTTTTTTTTTTTAAAATGTTCTATGGCTATGACTATTCTTTCTTTGGTCAAATTTTAATCCAAGAATTAAACAGGCTGTTAAACATAAATTATTATAACAGCTTCACTTTTAGAACATATTCCATCTCAATCAGATTTTAGTCATGAAAGTTAATCTTTTTTGTTCATCTTGGCCTGCAAAGGATGCAGATTTGTTAAAAAATATTTCACTTGTTTCATGAAGAGATATTCTTTTTATATATATTATTTATTTGAGGACGGTCATAATATTTATTGTTTTTCAACAAACAGGGAGATGAATGAATGATGTCTGCACAGTAATCATTTATTTTCTGAAAGTGTTCTGGAATGTATTTAAAACTTCCTAAAGTCCTGCGGTTTGAATTTTATCGATTTTAAAAAAATGTTTAGAAGGATTTAAAATAAATAATCATGCAATAGTCATGAAAAAAAGTAACTGGAAGAAGGAATTTGAAAAGTAATTTGAACTATATAGTTGAAAACGCCATTCAAAATTTAAAGGAAATCGGACTACCACGAGCAACGAATCTGATGAAAACTAATGACATTGCCGGGAAGTCTATTGTTCTGCTGTCTCACAAAAGAGAGAACAGACTTTGGACTTGGTAGAGTTGGGGTGAAGTAGGACAACACATAGGTAATGGCAGCCGTGTCTAAAAGACAAAGGATCGTCAGTCTGGCATTCAAGTTGATTGTACCGCCTGATCTCCATAGAAACTCTAGGTCAGCAATTTGGATTGTCATTAGGTCATGACATAGAACTGAAGAGAGAGTTTCAGATTTGGAACTGTGTCGCCCTCTTTAACGTCTACCGCCCACCTAGAGATGTTTTCGGAAGGCTCAAACGTCATGATTAGTTGTTTCTTTTTTGTCTCTTCATCTGGCGGGAATACGGAATAGAGAAACGGCTCCGGCATAAAATTTGTGTCAATTTAACTATGCTCCCTTAGTGGAGAATGTTGGTGGATTTGTGCGTCATGATTAATGTCAGACATTCTGATTCAGTCTGTCTGTTTGTATAAAGCTAACCCAGGAATAATTTAATGAGGCAATTCGGCCTAGAAATTGTTTCAATCGAAAACTTTGCCTAGCTCAAGGTGTTGCAAGGCGAGTAAGCCTTATCCCACATCTATTTCTTATTTGATTAAACTATTTCTTATTTACTTTTTAATTTCATCTCTATTCTAAGGCATTTTCTCTCATTGTAATTCGTGATGCTTTGTTTTGAAACAAAAATGCACTTATACATGTTTACCGAACACACTGATATCAACTGCAGTGAACGCTCCCGAATAACCCAGTGGATGGAAAATTGTCTTTTACGCTCAGATTTTGGACTCTATTAATGTTGCTGCGTTGCAAGAGAGAGGACTAATTCTCCTAATATAATGTTCACATTGTGTACATCAATGAAGTAGATGAACAAAGCAACGCATTCACTTTTCAAAGAGATGTAAACACTTCATTACAATATATTTTCTCAATGGTGCTAAATAAAAAAAAATAAATCTCTGCTCATTGTTTCAGTACGGATATCACTTACATTGCCATTTATTCCTGTAGTTTTCTCCTCTATTTTTCTATCCTCCTAAGCCGTTCTGACTGCTGTTCTTTTTTATTAATATTTCTGCTTTTCCCTTAGGTGTACTTATTTGGACTCTAGTCAGTAAGAAATATTCTAAAGGAGAAATCGATAGGGCATATAATACTATCTGTATTCTCGTTCTCTCTCTCGTCCTCTTTGTCTTTCTCCCTCTGCAGGAGAAGCCTGGTGGCTGTTTTTCTTCAACAAGAACGGTTTATCATGAAAGCGTACGGCACACATATTTAAACAGAGACTGAAAAAATATCTTAGGCATGTTTATTCTCATAAAATATGGAACCTTTGACTTGTGATTAAAAATAGATTAAACATAGCATACTTTTAGAGTGAGACACAGGGACAAGTCACACATAAATCGTTATCAGCTCAACAGGTCGTAACAGCACTAAGAGCGCACCGCAGAGCACCGCCGCGCAGCTGTACACATTTGCACAATACATGATGTGATAACGTCATCACATAAAAACAATAACTCACAGTGCCTTACGTGAACTCATTTTGTAACAGTATAGAATATATTTTGGAATTAATATTGAGGTATATTAGACATTCTTTTGTTTATTGTTCCACCCCATCTGAAGGACGCGGCGTTTGGTTTTTGCCGTTACAGCATGTGAACTTCCTCTCATAGGTGGATAAATCAAGAGACTGAAGCATGATGGAAACCAGGCTTCTTCCGTGCTGAAAAATGGCGATGTCTTTTTGCTGCAAGTTCTGGGGTTGTTGCGGCTGTTGGCCACAGCGCGTGAGGAAAAGAACTATCATGGTAAACCCTGTTCTTATTAGTTACTTTTCCTCTGATCGCCCAAGTCTTATAGAAGACAGTGAATGGTGTTTCTGGAATGCAGTCTTTCACCGGCCCCATTGCTCCACGATCGTAAATGCCCTAAAATGTAAAATGGTGTAGATCTACATTTTGATGGTTCCTATAGCACTGCGGACTCACACTCCTAGTCACGACCATTTTTACATTAAATCTGCAGGACGGTAAACGACGGAGCACATTGTGCGCCGTTTCTGTTACTTGAGGGTCTCGAAGCATGGACATTGGTCCCTTAATTCTGACCGAAAGCCTGGGAGGCATTGTCGCTGTGACTTCTGTATCAATCGGCTTCATTCTTGTCATTTGTGTGATTGGGCTTGCGTCTGTTGATTCTATTGTATTGTATTGTTTGCCCATTTCATCTTTTGATTACCTCTGGTGCGTCTCTCTCTGTCAAAACTCGTGTGGAGTATTATTTTAAATTACCAAACCCTATGTTATCTTCGTTTTTGGCCATGCTATTTGAGTTTGCAGTTTCTGGCTTTGGGAGGTCTCTTTTTTCTTTTCTTTTTTTTTCTTCTTTGAATCTCTTTCACCCATTATCGCCCATTATCTATAAAGGAAATGTCAAGGATCTAGCAAAACGTCTCAGGTCTGTAGTCTGGATCTTCCTGTGTAGAGCTATTCTGAGAGTCCATGACCTACACACACAGAACAAACTGGAGAAGACAAAGACGTACACAGATCTGGTCTTTTTTTTTTTTTTTTGGCGCCAGAAGCTTTGTTTCTGCTGACATTGTCTCTGCAGTTCTGGCTAACAATTCAAACATGGAATTCTTATCATTGATAAGTGGGTCTGGATTTTGAAATTATTTGATAGGGTTTAGCTTTTGTCCACATATTATTATGCCTTAATCATAGTTTCATTGTGCATCATGTGTCTGATATTTCAGGACTAATCTCCTTCCCGGATTTAGATGACATTCCAACAAGGATCTGTAGGCGGCTAGTTTCTCGTTTTCTGGCAAATTGTCGATATCATCTGCAATATCGAAGATTTATGATGGTATTCTTAGTTGCAGTTCACATTACCATCACGGAGAGGGTGATATTAAGACACCACAATGGAATTAGGGCACTGGGTTCTAATTCATGATTGTTATGTTACGTTCTGTAGTATGTCTTTCAACCTCCTAGTGGAGGTTACCTCGACGGGTTTTTGTTTAAAAACAAACAAAAGAAAACAACCAAACAACCAAACAAAATAAAACAAAACAAACAAACAAAAAACAAATCATATTTTTCCTTTAAAAAAAAATCCTTTAAAAGAAACAAAAATTTTGCTCACTCCTGGGTCCCTTGCTATTGTTGTTTTGGTATGTCAAATCCCTAGCGCCCATATCTCCTACTCTATTTTCCTTACTCTATCTACGTAGGGATCAGCTCTTCGGCCTTTATTTCTTATTTCCCTGGTATGCCTAATTTTACAACATTAATTTTTTACGATATTTATTTAGACAGA
>JBCEWB010598684.1:0-18099 GCA_039654565.1 Peronia peronii | reverse complement strand
CCCCGGGCCTTCCTCTCCATCTTTCTAGGAGATCACCTTTCCAGATTGTATTATAGCTGGAACGCGCATGCACACATTCACATATTGTACGAGTAAACGATTACTGATGTATGAGATGAAGGAGAAAATGTATGTGTAAGAATATACATGTATATAGTGCTCTCTCCAATCAAATACAAAAACTTGATCTGGAGAGAAGGGACCAGAGGAGCTAGAGGATTTGGTCATGTTAACTGAGAGTAAAGTTAAACAGGTCAGTTGCCTAAAGGTGACTACTGAGAAACGGACACAGTGGAGCAAAAATTAAATTGCTTTGTGATGGTTTTCTGTACGACTTGTAACGACTTCGTGCAAATGTATGTTGTACTTAAGATTTAAGATAATTTAATGTTTTATGCTGAATTGAAATTTGTTTATTTTATAAGGTTACTGAGTTCACTTACGCATATGACTCTTGACATCAAAAAGAGCATGGAGTTTGTATTTCAATCTGCATGTTTGTGTGTGTGTTGTGTCACTATCTTTTGATTCACGCTGAAAATGTCTCTATCACGTAATTTCATAGTATATTTATCACTTGAGGGGGGGGGGGGGGGTGTGAACTTTGGGTCAAAATTCTCATTAATATTTTCATTTAAACTAGATCAAACAATAACAAAATGGGCATAATTACAATACATAATGTAATTTGAGCTCATTGAACGAATAATCCTTGGGTTTTGGTACGTTTAAATTTCTACAACCACCTTAAAACTGAAAGTGAAGCAGAAACAGAAGATGACTTTCTTTTTACGTACATCTAGATACATGTACATTGTAGATCAATACATCTTGAGCTCTTGCGTGATCCATCTGACTGGTCCACTCTATTTGGGGCAGAGAACATTCAAATTTATAGAAACACACTGTAAAATGCTGCATTACGATTGCTATTTTCCAGTTTTCAAATAATGAATGATTTTTCTCAAACCCACATGGCATTGTCAGTACATGTATTTTTTTTTTTTTTGTGATTGGGCTTTGAGTTGCACACTCAAAAAAGACAATTTTTGACATGAAATAATAAGTTAGCTACTAGAAAAATCACTTGTTTGTGAGTAAAGAACACGGCCTCCAACAAACTAGATCTAGTTCTAAAGTGCTCCTATGGTTTGTTTATGTAAGGATTTAACCACACATCAGCACAATTACGAATCTATTGCGCCTAGCACAGTTGAAAATATTTATGTGTACTAAAATCTTACAAAACTGACAAAATCATTTATTTTATCTGTTTGAATGGAGCACTTTGGTGACAGTTATCTTAATGAGATTTACCCTTTTTCTTTAATGACTCAAAAGATTAGTGTCCATGGAGTTGTACAAAAAAGCCT
This sequence comes from Peronia peronii, assembly GCA_039654565.1. Lineage (NCBI taxonomy): Eukaryota > Metazoa > Mollusca > Gastropoda > Systellommatophora > Onchidiidae > Peronia > Peronia peronii. The sequence goes on along the minus strand of JBCEWB010598684.1, from coordinate 16,726 downwards.
ATCACTTTATGACAAGATCATGCTGACAACCTCTTAATAATTCTGTTTAATAAAGAAAAAAAAAAAGACTTTTCGCGACAACTTTACCAATTTTATCCGTGCTGTATCAGAAGATATGAGACTGGTGAACATTTATGTGAGCAACGTCACTACCTAAAATTAACATGATGTACAGTTCACTGCACAAACAGTGCATGGCATCAAAGCACAGAAATAAGAGCAGGATAATTTGTGGCCTTGTTTTCCTAAATCGAGATAATCAACCTCAGGATGTTGAAAAACGAAACAGAACGAAGTTTTCTTAATAAGATTTTTCAGATCAGACAGCAATTCAAGAAGTGGGCCTCTTGAGCGTCTCTGAAGTTAGCGCAATCTAATATGTGTGTGATTATCAGTTGGTAGTCACAGGCAACACACTCTGGAGGATTTTTTCTCCTGAGGAGAAAAGAGTGAAAGAGGTTAAGAATACCCAGACGCAGGCACCACCAGCTGGTCTCGCCTTTGCAGCTGAGAAGACCTTGGCCAAGGCCCATGGTTTGATTGAATAAATTTATTTCCAGTCTGTTAACTTCATCGCTGTTGCCAGCTCGATTGCTCTTACCGAAGTTAAAATGTGGAAACACAACAGACAAAGTAATTTATAATTGTTGGCTAGCCTTGTTTTTGATACGATGTGTGACATGAGTGACAATGAACTTTCAGATCTTATTTTTTTCAAACAATCAACTAAAATAACCATTATGTGATGAAAACGACCTTTAAACAGTAAACAAGGAATCTGTGGCAATCATTCTTGCCTACTCAGCACACAATGTGCTTTCTGACTGTCATTCTTAAACTTTCATCAGTGTGGGCATTTTAAAAAGCCATAAACAACAGGAAATTTCCCTCATTTTCATGCAAATCGCCCACAAATTGCTAATTAGCGCTTCAAAACTTTTGGAACATTTCATTTATTTAATTTTCTTTCCAAATTTCACATGTATATAAATTCAGGATTATGACTGAACCTTTCATGGAATTGTTGTACTTTCTGAAGTCACCTTTTGGCACCATACTCTCAAATACTGTGCACATACTTGGGGCCAACGATGGTGAAAATTCAAACAAACTTAAGAATGACAAATGTCTTGCACACTGATAGTTTATTAACTCAGGTAAAACAAACAATAGAGTTCAGTGGGATGTAATTTCCTGCTGAAATGCATATGAAGTTGAATTATTTTAATATCTTACGGATTTTGAGATCAGGTGAAATTTAAAATAAACACAAAATTTTATTTAATACATCACTTTATGACAAGATCATGCTGACAACCTCTTAATAATTCTGTTTAATAAAGAAAAAAAAAAGACTTTCGCGACAACTTTACCAATTTTAACTTTACCAAAAAAAGGACAGATCTAACAATGACATAGGTCACACAATGAGATTTTGTTGTAAGAGTTACTTCCATAATACATAAACCAGCAAACACATTCTAAATTCTAACTGAACATTAGTGGCAATAGTGCAACATCCTGGCTACCTGTGCCCAGGATTGTAAATGGTTATCTTGGCGACTAACATCATAACATATTATGGTGTTGCCGACACACTTACATGTACCACACAGTCAGTCTGTGACATGTACATACGTGGATATCTGTACTGTAGGCTCTGCCGGGATGCTTGATTATAGATCGATTGCTTGGCAGCATGCTGTTTATCCCCCCCGAACACTTAAGGCCTACTTAAGTTGCATGAGGCGTGGCGCACACTCAATACATGTAAATTCATCGCCTAACCCCTCTCACCCCATCCGCGGGCTCTGTCTCCTTTGTTTTCTGCATTGGGTGGAAAGCAGATTTTTTACCCCTGTGGTGGCCCTGACCGGTTCGATTTAAAGGAAACTCATGGTAATAGCTTCTACATATATGCCAGAGGCTTTTAATAGGTGCAAGAGGAAAAAAAAATCTATTGTTTCATTTTTATTCAAATTATCAGAAATTTGGATAATCAGAGCTCGATTTGAGTGGACTCGACTGTAATAACATCTGTGAACTAATAAACTACGAGTACTGATGTGTTAGGTGTGATTTTTAAGCTTAGTAACTCAGCAAACCATACATTATGAGACTGATTACATGTACCTGCACATTGCATGTGATAATATCTGTGCTATATACTCCAATCTTCAAACCCAACCACTGCAAATTAGACAAATGAAATGAAGGTACTATAGGAGAAAATCAGTCTAACAAATTGAAAATATTGTATTGGTTATTTACTTGTTTGTTTCTCTTGCTTTTACCTTAATGGGAGATCGTTGTACCCAATCGTATTACTTCCCTTTGCCTGACAAAAGAGGTGTTGAACAAACAGTGTAAAGAGGATAAAATCACTTTACCTCATGCCATTCGAAAGACCTGACCATCAAAAAATTTGTTATAAAATTACAATACGAAGCAAACATTTTCTTCATACCACAATTTTTTTAAAAAATGTATGTTTCAAGCAAAAGCACAGAAATAGGCCTAACTGTTTTCTTCACCACTGTGCTTGCTCAACACCTCTTCTGTCTGGCAAAGGGAATCAACAGAGCTGGTCAAAACGATCTCCCATCAGTGCATGTACATTCTCAAAATGGCTTGGAACGTTAATTTTCAAGATGCTGTGTAAGCTCCTGTTCAAAATTAATGAACTAGGCATTTCACTTGAATGATTCATATTTCAACATGTCATTTTAAGGAAACGTAAAGTGGAGTGAGTACAAGGTAGGTCAATAGACTTGGGCTATTACAAATACCCAGAAACCTACATAATGTATGATTATAAACTCTATATTATCTGTGTAATATTGTATAACTCATGAATTATTTACACATCAAATGAGCAATAATGCATTTTTCTGACTAATTACAAAATCAGAAAATATAAGCAAAATGCAGTTTTTCAGACAAGGTGCAGAATAGGAGATTTAATGCAGCTTTTCCAATAAGTTGTGAAATGTGAGTATTGCTGCAGTTTTTCCGACAAGATGCAAAAAACATGTAAAAGATTTCATATAACTTTCTGAGAAGTTGCAAGATACAAGCACTGATGCAATTTTCTAACAAGTTATAACATAAGAGCTTTAATGCACCTTTTCCAGCACTTGCAAAATCTAAACACTGATGCAGTTTTTCCATCAAGTTGGAAAAATAAAAGATTTATATAACTTTGCCCACAATTTTGCGAAATGTGAGCACTGATGCACATTTCTGATAAGCTTCAATGGTGCTTTTCCAACAAGTTGTGAAATATGCCAGTAAATGCAGTTCTACCGATATTCCATAAGTTGCAAAATAAGAGCATTAATGCTGCGTTTCTGAAAAGTTGCAAAATAAAGTGCAGGTTTTCTTACAAATTGTAAAATAAGAGCACTTATGCAGTAATTGACAATTTGATCATTACAATCTATCAATGCAAATTTGTCAAAAAAGCTCACACTGAGCCGTAATGTTGATTTATTCAAAAGTAGATTTTTCTGAAAAAAAAAAAAAAAGAATCCTAGAATAAAGAAGCATAATGACATTGATGATGACACACACTAACCTACACATACATAATTATATACATGTCTCACACAAGAAAAACAGAAGCATATTTTTTTTTCCCATTTCCTTTTAAAACCAGAACTTGATTGCTGTAGAAAATTGTATTAAATACAACAAGCATCAACAAACCAGCATGATTGTCATAATGTAGTTTGTGATAAGTGAAGACTATTCACAACTGGACCACATTCAGACATAAATAAACATAAAATATTAACATGTAATGCTGTATTTATTTAGTATACACATGAAAGTAATCATCTGGTCTGAAAACACTAGTAGCATAGGCTTAATGACATTTGTGTCTACAGACAGAAGATCAGTCGGGCTACTGCGCATGCGTATGATGTCACTGTTTCAACCAGTTTCCCATGTAAACACAGCTGATTGCTATTTCCGCACATGCGCGTTAGGCCGGCTGACCTTATGTATGCGGACGCATGTCCTACTAGGTAAAACTTCTTGAATCTGTAGCTGCTACATAGTCAGAACCAAACTGAACTGAATGAAAAAAAAATTAATAATCAAAGGATAGCTATTGAATAAGTACGTGTCTTGAATGAGGGTCTGCAGGTAAATCTTAAGTACATACATATTATTCTGTATTATATAGGGCAACCATTCTATGGCTTTTCTCCCCTTATAAACAGCCTTTTATCAAGTACTGTGTTAACAATTTACAGTAATTAGGCTACATGTAATTATTTTTGCCCCTTTGATTTTGTGACATTACAACAAAATGTTTAATTCATTTGCTTGTCTTCTATACAGCATTTGTCATGTCAAAATACAACAGTCAGTTTACTAATCCAAACATTACAGAATCAATTAGATCTTGATCTAGATCATATAACATACATGTATATGCTAATGACCTCCCTCATTGTTCGTCCTATCTTCTAAATTATAGCACAGTCTGGCTAACTGTTCGATCTCTTCCATGGTGGATTTGTATTATCAATCATAAGAACGCTTATACCAGCTTTGATACTGACTGACATTGCCAGCGTCAGTCTGATAATGAATCAATCTCGTTCAAGCACACCATTGCTTTCTGTTAGATTTGTCGGTTACCATTTTCTTCCTATCTTCTGTTCCTTTATTTCTTTTTCCTCTTGGGACTGAGAAAAGAGCTCACATTTTGCCCACTGAAAGTTAGATTTTTCTCTGGCTGTGCTGTTGTCTACACCGTTTACTGTAGTTTACAAGGTCTCATTAATTTTTGAGTAAGACCAATATCATGTGTAGCTTTCGGACAGCTACACAAGACAACTCTGGGATCTGCTCTGGGATATCATAATGAACCTGTCTCTTTTCTTGTCAAAATCCCAAGTTCAAGAAGCCAACGGCTCCTGAACATTGTATGAATAGTTTTATATCAATAGTAATGTCATCTAAAGTAAAAACAAACAGAAAATACACACAAGCGGTTGATCTTGCATTATCACTTGCAGTCTCAAGATTGAAGTAAATTTAGTGAGACAATAATTTCATAGGTAAAGCAGATTAGTTTCATTAAGGGCATGTGCTACGAAAAAAACCAATTTCACTATTTTTTAAGAAAAGACTGTTTTTGCATCATATACCTGTTCACTGAGCTGCTAAGACATGGCAAACAAGCAAAAAAAAATTTTTTTTCATCATTATGTAATAATAATGGTGGCCATTTTTGGATTTTTATCACACATTTTATATTTTATGTTTTTTTGTCAATTGTTCTGAAACTTGGCAAGAAGCAACCTAGCACATATACAGATCTTTGTATAGAAGGATTTGAAATTTGCTAGTCCTGTCTCTTTGGCATAACTTGATGATCATTTAAATATTTATTTTTCATTCATTTTCCTTATTCAAACAGCAGTAAAACAAAAATAAGTAATGATGCTAGTTTTGTTCTATCTTTGTTATATGATGACAAATCAGCCTGGAAAAAATTATCCTATTCCGACACAAAATAAAAAAGTACCGTAGTTGGGATTTTTCTGCAGACAAATAATTTTTGAGGAAATCCATGACGAAGCTGACTTTCTCCTCAGTATAACCTAAAAATTAAGACAAAAACATGAAAAGGAGGCACTCCTCCCTTTCTTTTTTTATGCTGACACAATCATGTTTCATGTACAATCGATAAAGAAGCAAAATTGAATTTGTTCAATTTGACCCAAAAACTGAAAATTTTGACCCACATTTGCCTGCACATGCCCTTAAAGAATAAGAAATGAGTATTATGGATTATTTGGAATAAAATTAGTGAGAAAAGTTTTACTTGGAAGAAGGCAAAAACTACAGAATAAATTTCATTCAGTGGAACTGGAATAAATTGTATGTCTACAATAATATAACAGAAATTGAATATTATTCACAATAATACTTTTGACAGAAATAGCATACACATGTAATATCTAAATGAGCAATACCACATCAGTCTAGCAATAGATGTGAACAATCAGTCGGGAACAAATAATAGGACTATAAAAAATAAGAAATTTAATCATTGATGAAGGATTTTCCAATGGTAAATAGAGAGGATTGTGACACTAAGAACACTTGCAAACCTAATGGTTTGCTCGCCCCAGAACTTTTTTTGTAAAGATTTTATTTCTAACATCATTACTCATGTTGGCAATATTCTCAATCTCAGAACGAGACAACAAGGCTATCTGCATCGCAACTGGCACGAATAAATAAAAATGTTTGTGGTAGCAGAGCTCTACAGAACACCTGCATTTTAATTTTAAATCTATAAGGTGCTGGTCACTTCCAAGAAAAACAATTACTAAAGCAACGTGGCCTGTAAATGACCATCTTCTGCTGTAAGAATAGGATATAAAAGATCTAAGCCATTGAGTTCTAATGATAAAGCAAGTTTGTCAACTTGATTGTAAGGTGGATCCCGGGCTCTCCTTCTCAGTGAGTGAGAAGCGGATCTACGAATCTATTTCACAAGCACAGAAATTCCTTGTTTTTTTTTGTTTGTTTCTGTTGGGGTTTAACTGCACATCAATACAATCACAGCTGCTCTACATTGTGCCAAACACAGTAAGACATGTTTACATGTCAAGAAGAAGAGAGGAAAGAGAGCGCAACAGAAGACAGGAGCAAGGTGGGAGAGAAGAGATGTCAGCTCTGAAACATTGGCAATGGCATTCCATGGGAGACATCCCACAGATGGCAGGCTTTCACCGCCTGCAAGTGGGAGCAAAGAACCTAGTTTTATACTCCAGGCCCCAGTGGGGGAAGAAATTCCTTGCAAAAATATGATCTCTGGATCAAATTGGAAATGGTGTTTCCCATGGGCTAGCTGAATCAGGCTGATGTGGTGAATTTTCACAAAGTTTTTGTGAAAGACGAGCAATTCAGAGGAAGATTTTGGCGCAACTTGAGGAAGAGATTTCCACCTCAGAATCTGAGACAGATCAAGAGACTCAGTATCTAAGATCGACACCATGTGTCATTACTGCACAAATACTTTACGGATGAAAAAAACTCTGAGCAGATTAAATGGTCTGTCATAGAGCACTCTATCCAAAAATCTCACTGGAAGTGTGAAAGCTGGAAAGGCACCGATTACTTTCTAAGTCTCAATTCGTCCTACAATTTGGCTGCAAAGATCACAGTTTATGGGATCTCAGTCCCATTGTGTTTAAACGTCAAAGTGCAGACTGGTGATAACATTGATTTCGACAATAATTGTAAGAAAAATCTACCACAAATGAGTGAACGTTTGACCTCTCTTAAATATCTGTACCACACTCTTACTTTTTGTCAGATGAACTAAGAGTTTTTGACTTACAATTTCCTCTTTTTTTTGAACCTTTTCCGAGTTGGATTGTTTTTAGAAAATCATACATGAATTTCATTTTTTCCTTCTGGTTTTGCTCAATAAGAGATTTCAGCTCAGCAAACCTTTGTCTTGATTCCATTTTCATCGCATCTCTGTCACGTCTTTGTTCTTCTAGTAAGTCAAGCACTGAAGCAACGAGAGACTGTAATTTATTCATCTGTTGCTTATTTGATTGAACATCCTTCTGTAATGTAGCTATGTCAGACTGAGCCGCTGGCTTGAAGATCTGGCTTTCTTGCATAGACAAGGGGATCTGCAATGGGTTTTGAGGGAATGAAGAATATTCGGGATAGGCCACATTTACGCTGTCTTTTTCTTTCCCAACCGAGTGGCTGGCACTAATGACTGTATCACTGTTCCCACATGTAACCTTCACTTGTGCTCCTGCTGAGAAGATAGGCATGTCAACTGATGTAGTTCCACCACTATGAATGCTAGAAGATGATGGTGTGGAAACATATTCCCTCAGCAACTGCTGGCTGTTCAGTCCTTCACCTTCCAAATCTTGTGCACTGAAGTTGTCATATGTGTGCTTTCCTTTAAGGACTTGACTCAATTCAGCATAAAATTCTGGAAGTCTTTTTGGTCCCATATCTGGAATTTTTTTACTTAGCTCATAGTCTTTAAAAGTGCGCTCAATATTACGCCACTTCTGTGAACATTTGTCTCCTGGATTTTCAAAGATGAATCCAAGATGACCCATTTCTTCTCCAATTTCTTGCCACACAGCCTGCAATGAAAATGAATCCACGATAAATATTTACAGTTATGCTTCATGTCCTCCCTGAAACACAGAAATAAAATTACAAAGAAAGAATCCTCCTCTTATAATACTTGAGTAAGCGATCTTAAGTCCCAAATTGGATATCAAGTATCAAACAAATATAGTTAAGTGATAGGATGGCCCACTCTCTTCTTCCACCTTTGTTAAAAAAAAAAAAATGGCCTCACGCATCATCTAGCCAAAAGCGCAACGCAGTTCAGACCTGCCTACCTACTGTAATGTAAAAAGGGAATAGAATGAAGAGTGGAACAGTGCATGTGCACTAAATTTAACCTCAAATTGACAATTTCAAGAGAAAAAAGGAAACATCCAGACACAGCGTTTTCACCATGAATCATACGAAAAAAAATATGTAGATTGTCATATCGCAACAATTCCTCCCCCATTTTCGCTTTTCTAAATGCTCCAAATTTGTGTTAGCGCTATCTCTTGTAGCTGCTACTTTTTCATTCTTTCTGATAATGGATAGTTATAAACATAAGAGTTATCACATGTATTCAACCCTATGCCTAGAGTATTCAGAAATGTTGATGACCATTTTAGTGTATGGAACTGGTGGCTCTCTTTTCCCGCTTCAAATAGTATTACTAGTACCAAAACCCATTCACCGAATGGGGATTTATTTTACTAAGAACATGTAATGTTAGAAATTACAAAATTTGAGAAAAATTATTGATACAAATATAGTCGAGCTTACTCAAATCAAACTGGGATCACACAAATTTCTATTAATTCAAATAAAAACGAAACCACAGATTTTTTTTTCTTCTTTTCACCTATTAAAAAACTAGAAGCCAATATCGTGGATTTCTATTTACTTGAACCAGTAAGTGTCACCCCAAAGGTAAAAACCGGCTTTTGTCCTCTCTGCGTATTTTCCATGTATGTTTGTCTGTGTCTTTTTGACAGAAATTTTTTATTTTTTGTCTTTCCTTTTGAGGGTGAAGTTGAAAGAGATGTAGAATGGAAAGATCTAGACCTAGACCTCATTCAGTTTTCAAATAAACAAGGTCACCGAGGTTGATGATAGACCTAGTCCATAATCTATTGATTATCTTATTTTTAGCTAAAAATGTTTAAAGCTGTACACACATCCATCCCATCTAATAAAATTCCTTTGAAGGTATGAGTCATTACTTGTATCATAGATCACCTGTTACACTCACAACTTTTTATGCTGCAAAAAAATCACAAACAACAAAATTGCAGCTGCTAGATGCATAACTATTAAATTCAGGCTAGATTGCGGCTTCAAGAAATGCAGTTTCCCTCAGGTTCAGATGTTAAGGAAAGAAATGTCCTAATTATTATATAATTTTATTATGGGATCATGGTTGATTTGACTACCTTTTTCTTTGTTGTCTTGGTCATAAGCTTTGCTTGTATATCTGATCGAGAAACAATTCCTATGAGGGCTTGTGTAGCTTGTTTATCTCGCAAGCGTTGCTCTGGAGTTTTGATGTTCATCCAAACTACATCTACCAATGATGAAAAAAAAAAGGAAAAAAGATAAAAGATGAAATGATGAAAGAAAGACTTTAACAGGAGGAATCTTTTTCACTGTCTCTTTGCATAATACCACCTGTAAGATCAATACTAGTGCTGGGCAGAAATCTGCATCTTGATTTGGATAACCAGTTCTGAAGTTCAGCTTAAATAATTAAATTTTCAAATTTATTCCGTTCATTTGCTTAACAGGTTCATTTACCCATCCACTTATCTTGCCCGACCCGCATGTCAGGTTCACTTATCTTATCCACTTCTGCCGCGTGGTGGGTGGTTGATTGTGGTCACTGGCCTTGTCTACTCTTCGCCTGTTCTACCAAGCATGGAGTGTTGAGTAGGACGCAGGGGGGGAAGGAGCGCTAAGTTTAGGCCTATACTACTGCATCAGTGTAAAAGATCAAAGGCATCAATACAGACTGGGGAGGGCCATAAGCACTGACAGTCATACATTGTCACTCCTCATGCAAGTAGGGCCTTGCAGGCAGGATTTCAGATGGAGGGAACTGGGACGACAGATTGTCACTCACTGGTAGACTCAAACTGTTAGCTCTAGCTACCAAGCTCTCATTAAAAAAAGTTGAAAACCAGGGGACTAGATCTAGAACTGTCATTCGCCGCCAGATCTTCAACTGGTTCAAATACCGAACTGTTTTGTTCATTAACTAAGATAGGCTACACTGTAAACTAAGCTTGAAATATGATTGATTATACTTTGTCATGTGTTGGTATTTGACAATGTTGACATGATTCTATTCCTTAACAAACTATGAAAATAAAGCCACAAAAACATGCAGAAAAATTAGAGAAGCCACTGAATGAATAAGTATGGGAGAGTTTTTTCTTGAAAACATGTATTAAGGTGGTGCAAGGGTCGGACTATCCTCGTATAGGTCGGCGTGTTTAAAAGTGTTCAGTATTGTGTAATATATGCTCGTGTTGTAAAATTGGGCATAAGGTTAAACAAAACCAAAACAATGAAGCAACAGTTTACTATGCTGCACTAAGCAATAGTGTATTGATGCATAGCAGTGCTAACGGCCTAGGTTTGTGATGAGCAGAAGAGGGGGTGGGAGGAGGGCTAAGAGTGTGTGCCCTGCACAAGCAGGGCAAACAGACACAAAATTGCCAATGAGCAGGCCAGAGGGCGGACAAGACTGGTCGTGTGTTATGCTTTTAAGGTAGCCAAGCAGCTCGCTGTGCTAGGGTAGATCTAATTCAAGCCCAGAAATCAGATTGCCAAGTCGCTACCCAGATGAAAATGGATAAGATCCAGTTTAGATCCAGTTACTACAAAGTGGATAATTCAAGAATCCAGTTTATCAAAATCCAGGTTGATGCTCAGCATCAATACTGATTTCAGAAGAAAAAAGTGGATCAACAGTGCATCACTTTTTATGATCTACCTGACTGAACCATCTCACTCAAAGACAAAAGGTCATAATAACAAGAATGATGATGCATTTACGTGGTGCCAAAATCAAACAATATATGCTCTGAGGCACTTTAAACATAAAAAAATGACAGTAAAAATGACCAAAAAACAGGCAAACACAAATATATCAACATGCATTCAAAAGATCTGAACCAAAGCAGCATTTTAAAAAGACAAATAAACTATTTTTCAGTCCATTCTCTTTGATCTCACTGCTCAGATCATTCTTTGGTCTGTTGGGCACTGACTGCGGAAGCTTGTTTGTTTGTTTGTGTTAGGGTTTAACGGCACATCAGCACGATAACAGCTATATTGTGCCTAACACGGTGGGTACATTTACACAGTAAAATTCTGATCAAGGTGTAAATTTTTAAAATGTAGCTCTGGACAGACAATGGGTTTATGAGTTATAAGGGGATATCAAAATGTGTATATAAATTTTGGGTAGTCAAATATTGTATAGCAAAACTAAAAAGACAGATGTAAGCAAATTTGCGGCGTCCCGTGGGGATTGTCGCATGCTTAACAATGTATCTGTGATGAAGCGATGTTCAAGTTTGTCATGCAGACCAACCTGGCATAAAAAGTTCAGGATGGTCTGCGGCTTCATTTTGTTACATAGGTCCTTCAGAGAGCGACTCGAGAAGTGTGTTTCTCAAGTGTCTCTGAAGTCGGCGCAGTCGATTAATATATGTGCAACTGTCAGTTGACAGTGACAGGTCACACATTGTGGGGGCATTTCTCTTCTGAGAAGAAAAGAGTGAGTGAGGTGAGAGTGACCCAGATGCAGGCGGTTGAGGACCACCTGGTCTCGTCTTCATGGCTGAGCAGACCCTGGCCAAGGTCCAAGGTCTGATTGGATAGAGTAAAGTTTGTTTGCAGTCTGTTGATTCCATCGCTGTCGCCATCGTGATTTGATGTATTCGTTGATGATTGGCCTGAGATCCAGATGAGGGACTCCCTCATCCAGGGGATCTAAAATCAGGCCAACCTTAGCAATGGAATCTGTTGCTTCATTTCCTGCAATACCAACGCGACTCGGTACCCAGCAGAATGCGAATCCACGCTGCCCCCTGCTGAATAGACTTTGAAGGCATTGCAGGAGATGAGTTACTCTATCATCCCTAAAAGTGGGGTTATTTAGGGCTTGGAGTAGGGATAGGGAGTTTGAAAAGATCAGAAAATTGTTTTGTGTGGACCTATTTATAGTGTCTAAAGCCATATCGATGGCTTTAGCCTCAGCCGTGAAGATGGAGGATTTTGGGTTGAGGTCACAGCATGTGTTCCTCAGGACAGAGAATGAGCCGGAGCCGATGGCTTTGTCTCCTTGGATCCGTCTGTGAACTAATGCTTGGAATCAGGGTGATCAGAGATCACCTCTGCAAGCATCCGTTCAAAGACCTCCTTGGGGGTGTCTCATTTAGTTCCCACCGCTAGGTCAAAGATCATTCATGGTCTTTGGATCCGCCATGGCGGGACGCTTGGAAATGGGTTAAATATCACCTCATCCCGTCTGATCCCAGCCTCCACTAGCAAAGACTGAAAGTGGACGCCAAAGGTGGGAACGACATCAGATCTCTTGAACATGTCGACGAAGCTGGGTTCGAAGACATGTTCGTAGGCTGGGTTTTCTGCGTTTGATAAAATTTTGACTCTGTACTGAAGGGACAGTTTGTCCCTTCTGTCTTGGAGAGAGGATTTGTTGGCCACAATGTACAGACTCTCCACTGGGGACGTGCGATTTCCAAAAGATTATCTTGGAATTCTTTTATTGTGGACTGGGAGGTTAGCTGGGCGGAGCAGAGCGCTGTAAAGTGTGCCCAGTCAGCCCGGGCAAAGTTCCAGCGTCTCGGCAGGGTGACTGTTACAGGGAGATCTGGAACCAAGCAGATCGGAAAGTGGTCTGATCCATGCAGGCTATCCATGACCAATCATGAGTAGTCTGCGGAGACGGAAGAGTGACACAGAGAAAGGGCGAGTGTGAAGAGTGATCCAGTCGCTGGATGCATGTACGTCAGCACTAGATTGTTGAAAAGGTAAAAATTAGAGTCGGACAGCAGCCTCTCGATCTCTTTGCCTTTCGGGTTGATGTAGGAGCTGCCCCAGAGGGGATTGTGGGCACTGAAATCCCAGAGCAGAACGAATGGGGCAGGAAGCTGCCACAAAAGGAGAGTCAAATCAGCGGCAGTTACCGTTTCTGAAAGAGGTAGATAGATGGAGCAGACGGTGATGGGTCTGTGAGTAGTCAGGATGACTGCCACCGCTGGGTGGCAAAGAAAGGGAATGTCTTTTTGCCTTGGTTGAGGAATGGGGAGTGGATGAAGGGGGAGAGGCCGGTAGAGGGGTTTGTTCTGGAGGGTGATGGGAAGAGGAGGGGGTGGCGAGGAGAGAGGGGCCAAGGGAACTAGAAGGGGTGGAGGGGAGGGAGAGGAGAGGGGGAATGGAAGGCGTAGTTTCCATGCCTTCCATATTAAAGGAGAAATTTGCCAGGGCAGCAAACCTATTTGAGTTTTAACCCCAGTACCAGAGGCCCTCACTTGTGACGAGGGTCTCTGGAAACCCTTGGATTTTTCCCTCCTGCAAGAGCCCCCACTGGAATCCTTTCCAATGTTCACGCTTGATAGTGCCGACGCTCCTGGTGCCCTTATTTACAATTTGAGCAAAAGTTTTACTGGACTTTATCACCATTGATCTTGGGCATATTGCCTCACGTGCAGCGATAAACGTGCTGCCATGAGTGGCTCTGAATGGCCTTTTCTTCCTGCCATCTCGGGCAGTTCTTGTTGAATACTGTGTGTTCACCTTGGCAGTTGGGACACTTGGGAGTTGCAGTGAAGTCTAAATTAGAATATTCCCCTTTTCCGCAGTGAGCACAGATGGCGACACGCCTGCAGTGTGTCTGAGTGTGGCCGAATCACTGACATTTAAACCTTCACATGGGATTTGGGACATAAGGGTCCACCTTCAGCTGAAGGTATCCCGCCTTGATGCTTGCCGGTGGTGTTGGAGTGTCAAATGTCAGGATGATGGTGCTGGTACTGATTCTCTGACCTCCGCGGCGGATGCTGATACGCCGGGCGTCAGTGACTCCTGCAATGCCCTCAACTATTTCTTTTTCGGGGCAGCCATCTAAGTCTCGGCTTCTAATGACGCCTCTAGAGCTGTTCAGGCTCTTGTGAGGTGTCACACTCATGGGCACATCCAAAAAGGCTTTGGCTTTCAACAGTGCCTCTGAATGGCCGTGTTCCCTGCATTCAACCAGTAGGTCGCCAGACTGCAGTTTGGAGATGCGTTGCTCTCCACCAGTGATCGCGCATACGTTTTTATATATTTGAAAAAAGGTGAAGTTTTTCAGTGGTTTATCTATTCTTTCATTGTGGAGCACCAAGAAGTGCTTAAAATTATCACGGTTATTTTCAGAGAAGGCTGGAGAGGGTTCCGCCCATCCAGTCTCCGTTTTTTATGTGCCAGGCTGGATGGCACACCCGTGCGATCCAATCGGGACTTTTCATGAAAGTCGGGAATTGGGGTGGTGTTTGTGCAGGCAAGTCCCACAGGATTGACCCTAAGTTCCGCTCCAGAAGACAGAACCCGACCGACTGGATGAATTTGGGCCGTATTCACCTACCCGTCTCAGAGGAAGGCTGGGCCGAAGCAGTGTGTTGGTGGGGAGAGACGTAGGAGAGACGGTCAGACCGATGTTTTCACTGGACCAGGTACTGATGGCAGTCGTGAAGGAAAAAAAGAGGAAAGAAAGCAGGACAGAAGACAGGAGCAAGGAGAGAGAGTGAAGAGATGTCTTCCCTGGAATGTTGAGGAATGCACTCCACGGGAGACACCCCACCGATGACGGGCTTATACCCTGCAGGTGGGAGCAGAGAAGCTACTTACAAACCCCGGGCCCCCAGGGGGGAGACTGCAGAAGCCTTACTACTATAATCATTTGAAACTGATTTGTACCTGTTCATTTCATGTAGATCTCCTTATAATTAATGACATAATGATGTACTAACATTGAATATTTGAATCAGATTCTTCCCTATTAGCTGATAACAAGTTGCAGCTTTTTCAGAACTTGGTGGATGTGCTACCTTGCTCAGTCTGGAATGCCAAAAAAAAAAAAAAAAGGTACATTTGTTTGTTGTATACGAATGCCTGTTGAATTGTGCAATGTTTTCATCAAGAAATGTCCTGATGTCCTTGGTAAACCAAGCAATATATTTCTCAGATGACAGAGGTCAAGCAGGCTTTTGTGACATGGAGATTCACTGAAAAATTCTGAAAATAAAATTCCCAAATTTCAAACAGGACCAGAAGAACTAAGACGGTGGATTCATCCACATCCAGTGAGTAAAGAAATGTCAAATTTCATATTTGATGGGTATGCCAAGGGAAAAATTTCAGTTTCACAATCATTCACTTTCAATTTGTTATTAGAAAGAATATCACTTATTTATTTATTTGTTTCTCTTGGGGTAAAAGGCACATCAGCAGGATCATGACTATATTGCGCCTAGCACAGTACCAGATGTTTATGAGTTAGAAAGGTATATCAGAAGATACCTATAAATTCGATAATCAAAGAGTGTAGAAGGGAAACTTCAAAAACGGGATGTGGGAAAACATGTGGTTTCCCACATGGCCTGTTGCATGTTCACAATTATCTTAAAACATACTTTGGAATAGTGGCACAAGAGATGCAGGATAGTTTGTGGCTTCGTTTTCTTAAAAAATCTTTCGGAGAGCGACTTGATGAAAAGTGGCTTCTCAAGCATTTCTGAAGTTGGTACAATCTAACAGTATGTGTGAGACTGTCATACACACTGTGGTGACATTTTTATTATGAGGAGAAAAGCACTAGTGAGGTGAGAATGACCTAGTCGCAGGTGGTTGAGGAACACCTGGTGTTATCTCCATGGCAATCTGTTTACTCCATCACTATTGTCATCTCACTCAGCCGTGAAGACTGAGGACTTGAGTTGAAGGCACTGCAACATAGAGGATGAGCCGTGCTTATGGCTTTATCGGTCTTGGATCCTTCTGTGAAGTGATGGTCTCAGTTGAAGTGCTCAGCGATCACCTTTCAAGCTTCTCTTCAGAAACTTCTTTGGCGCTGTCCCATTTAGTTCCCACTGCTAGACAAAAGACCATTCATGGTCTTCAGATCATTCATGGAAGGATCTCATTCGATCCCAGTCTTCGCCAGCATAGGCTGGAACTGAGCACCAATGGTGGGAGCAACACTGGGCAATCTTCACAAAAGGGTATTCGAAGACATGTTCGTAGGCTGGATCTTCTAGGTGTGATAAAATTTTGACTCCATACTGCAAGAACAATTTGTCCTTTCTCCCTTGAAGAAGAGGCTCATTGGCTACAAAGTACAGACTCTTCACTGGGGACTGAGATATGTCCCAGGGATAGTCTGTGGAGCTGACATTCAAAAGAATCAGAAATAGAAGAATGGAGGCCAGTGCCTGTATTCATAAACATTGCGTTAAGTTAATGCATTTACGTTATAAAGTATTTGCGTTAAGTTTGGTATTCATAAACGTTGCGTTAACTAACTGCGTTAACGCAGCTG
>JBCEWB010598573.1:5452-18101 GCA_039654565.1 Peronia peronii | reverse complement strand
TCTGTCTGTCTGTCTGTCTGTCTGTCTGTCTATCTATGGATCCATGTACATGTTATGCAATAGATCTATGGATCTCCTCGAATCAGATAAAAAAAAAGGGATAATATATCATTGTGTGCCCAATGTGGATGAATTAAATGACGGTCATATTTCTGCCATATAGTTAGCTGCCAAAGCAATGGGGTTTTTTTTTCGCCCCTCCCCCCTTTATTTTTAACTCCTCCTTCCCCACAGACACATGTACACACTAAAAAACGATCATAAAGATCCCATCAAGCAAGATAACCCGAAGGACTTACAAAAAGTCACAAAACAGACACAGAACAATGCCTAAGGCAAAAATCAGGCGGAGACAATAAACCTGGGCCTTTATCTTGAAGTAACACATTATCTGCAGTTATAGCAGATAAGACCTTCACCTCGAGCATGATATTTTACAGCAATCTCCAAACAGCTCCACACACCGTTTTCAACAAGACAGATTTAGAGCCGGTCGGGAATCTCCCTTTCTTTTTTTCAGCGATAGGGAAATGTTTGCCCTCCAAAGCAAGTAATAATAATCATATAATGATAACAATAATAACAATAATAACAATAATAATAATAACAATAATAATAACAATACAAATTATAATAATTATATCATAATAATAATACAAACATGAAGAAGACGAAGAAGAAAAAGAATTTAGAAGAAGAAGAAGGAGGAGGAAGAAGAGAAGTAGGAGAGGAGGAGGAGAAGAAGAAGAAATTGAAGAAGATGAAGTAGAAGAAGAAGAAGAAGAAGAAAATGATGATGATGATGATGAAGAAGAAGAAGAAGAAAATGAAGAAGAAGAAGAAAATGAAGACGAAGAAGAAGGAGGTGGTGGAAGAGGAGGAAGAGAAGGAGGAGGAGAAGAAGGAGAAGGAAGAGGAATGGAAGGAGCAGGAGAAGAAGAAGAAGGAGAAGAAGAAGAAGCAGAAAACAAAAAGAAAATTATGGACAAACAACATGTCTTTTGTTCTACTTTCTTCGCCTCCGAGATTTTAAACCAGATTCAATACATTCTGTAGCCGGTGGACATTTGAGGTATCCTGTAATTTCGGAAGCCTGATAATGAAAAAAGAAAAAAGAAAGCAGTTTCCTTTGTTCTCCTATAAAGTAGGGGAATCGATTTCTCTTGACAAAATTAGGTTTGAATCTGACATGTTCAGTTAATCTTGTTGATGTAGGATGTTGCCCCCTAGGTATGATAAGGCGTTGCCCTCTACTGAAAACCATTCTTGGATGTGTTGAGTGAGTGCGAGACAGAAATGGTGCAGTCTATACGGTCACCAGCAGTAGGAATATGGGTTAAGATATATATATAGTTATGAAGGTATGGTTCACGAATCTCTCTTGTACAAAATGAATCATTTATTTCCACCGCCAGCCATGCTATTCTACATCAGGTATAAAATAAGCATTGAATAGCAGAGTGTGGGAAGTGGCGCGGGGGAAGGGGGAGGGGGGGGGGGGCCGCGCAGTCTGTGGCTCTGTGGTTTGGCATTTGTTCATGGAGAAAACAACTCGCGGCGGTGAGGCCGGGATCGACTCGGGGGTCCTGCATCGGGGGATGGAAAGACACGAATATCGAAACCTGCATTTTTTTCAGTGACTCAACGGTCCCCTGACTTCCTCTGGGTAGGGAAAACCGACGTCTAGCCTTCTCGGATAAGGGCGAATATATTTCGGAGGTCCTGTGTGTACGTTACGCACACTAAAGAACCCTTAGCAGTTCAAAATCGATGAAAGAGTAGGCTGTCTGCCGCTGTCTGGGCAAAATTTCCAAATTCCAAATTTCTACCGACAAAAATTCTCACCAAAATCAGGCAGCTACTTAAAGCCGAGATAATCCTACTTTCCTTGGATTGAAAGGCTTAAGACAAACAAAAGAGTGCGGGAATAAAAGGTTGCAGTGGCCAGAGGGTCAGGTGTCCGCTCCACGGAGAAAAACTGAAAAACTTACGTCGCGGGTTCGAAATTCGAATCCTACTGGGGCACGGGAAAGATTAGACAATCAGAACGTGCACTTCTGTCAGTGACTCAACGATCCCCTGGCTCCTTGTGTAGGGGAGCTTTCTTGGATAAGGGTGACTAAGTCTGGAAATCCCGTGTGTGTGCTGAGGACGTTAAAGAAACTTTGGCATTACAAATCCGATCAAGAGTAGGCGGAGACGCTGCTGTCTGAGCAAAGCTTCCCAAGTTCCAAATTTCTACCCACAAGCATTCCTCTCACCAAAATGCGCAGGCACTTAAAGCCAAGACAATCCTAGTTTTTCAGTGACAGGCTATATACATAAGGAAAAGGAATGGGGAGAGGAGATCATGAGTCTTGGGTGCCTCTTACTTGAAACATACGCAAGGGAAAGGCAATTAAAGAAATTATCTGATAAGTAGAAATATTTTCCTCATATCAAGCTTCTTCCAAATTTTCTGTAGAGCAGATTTAAAAACTTAGTCTCTTTTTTTTTAACAGTGTATGTTTATGTTAAAATTTCATGTGCCTAACAAAAGGAAGTTATTTTGGCTGATATGAAACAATGCCTCACTAAAGAAGTTTTTGTGAGTTTGTAATGGACTCAGACGGAGCCATTTTGTAGGTCTGAATTGTTACGTGTGAATAATTACTATGAATCATTCCTATTTAGCTCTCAAGTAAAAAGGAGAGTGGTACTTACCTACTGCCTACCTACTTCTGCTTTCTGATAACGGCGCTTCCTACTTAACGTCTGATCTGTCATCATTTTTTTTTACTCTTTACCAGCTTCTGTTCCTTGACTTAAACTTGATGTTAAGAACAGAATGCTAAGACAAACCATTTCATTTTTCGTCCTTGATAGGTCATAGCCAGACGCAGCAATTGTAAGTTATAGTCAGACGCAGCAATTGTAAGTTATAGTCAGACGCAGCAATTGTAGGTCATAGCCAGACGCAGCAATTGTAGGTCATAGCCAAACCAGCAATTGTAGGTAGCCGGACGTCATTACCGTTTCCCCAACTGACGTCTACCATAGCATAGTATAACAATCGACGGTTATTGGTCAGACGTATCATTATGGGTGATGGCTAATTATAAAGAGTGAGTAGTGTACAGTTATCAGGCCTTTCTTGTGCAACTTACGATTGCAATAATCATCTGGTATAGGGGTAGGGAATGAATCTGCACAGGGTCAAACATCATATGTGCATCTTTCGTTTGGAGCATTGTGCAGATAAAATAGCCAGAAACATGAAACCATTGATTATTACAAACTGTTTTCAACGTTAAGATTCAGCATTTCACCCAGATACCCTGCCAGATGAGTCATGTTGTCCAGCCTTCTGGCATGACAGTTATTGACTTTTTAGAAAATCTGAATTTGAATGCAAATGATATTAAATTTTAGACAGAGATAGAGAGGGGATTGGGATAGGGGGGAGCAAAAGAAAAAAAAATAGAGGCTGGGAGGGGGAGGGACGTGTGAAAGAGAGGACTGGGCTAGATATACGTTTAAATTGAGCAAACATGATCCTTATGGAGCTCCCCCCCCCCCCCTTTTTTTTTCTCGAAAATTAACTCTGATTATGCAACGTACAAGTTGTCCCTTCGACTTTTTTTTTTAGGTAAAGTACTATTCTATTGCATGACTTAGTGATGTTTTTATTCCAGGTAATACTTTGTGGAGCATACAAATGCCACATTATATTCTGTCAATCATTGCTAAGTAATACACAGTCCTCGACCTCGCCGGCAATCAACAGACAGCCAATAGCTATATGGAGCACCAGAATATTGAACGTGGTGAAAGCTTTAAATTAAGGTCTTTTGTTCCCGCCTACGAATGGGAAAGAGAGAGAGAGAGAGGGGGGGGGGAAGAGAGAAAGAAGAGATAGAGGGGGAAAGAATGAAACAATAGTTTATATTATTTAGTGCAGGGAGAGAGAAAGAGAGAAAAAAGAGAGGGGGAAAATAGAGGAAAACTATATTATTTAGTGAACAGAAAGAGAGAAAGAAAAGAGAGAGATAGAAAGAGAGAGGGAGAGAACTGAAGAAGACTGTATAATTTAGTGAACACAGAGCACGCCTATCACATTTCATAAACCTCAGAATGTGTTCGTGGGTGTTAAGCCGACAGGTTGTTTTCCGGTTGTTTTCAGATTGATGAAAACCCGTGTCCCATTTTTCGTTTTTCTTTGACAATACGGCAGTTTATGTTTGGCAGGGATACAGACTTTACACTTGAACTCCGTTTCTTCTCAAATTTATAACAGATTTAGTTTCTAGAGTTTGCAGTGGTTTTCTCTAGGACATTGTCTTACATACAATAAAGTAACACAGATACTATGTCTTTTGTTGATGTTTCTTCCCTGGTTAATTCATGACATATGGGACTGGAGAGGGTCAATGCGTCAGGGGAGCGTTTGCGTCACCTGGTCTGTGCGTCGTGTCAGATAGCACCAATCTGCACCAAAATTTGCTTATTTCCTCTGGCGATAAAGCTATCGAAGGGAATTGATGCTATCTGACATGATGCGCGAACATAGGTGACACTAATACCCGCCCTGACGCACTGACCCTCCAGTCCTCTAATATCGTCGGTTTCTTGACGAGCTACCCTGCGTTAAAATTTTCTATCAAATAGCTTCATTTTTTTGGTAATATTAGCAGTTAAGAGCTATGTTCAAAAGCTATACATCAAATAAAAACCCAATTATATAAACTTTAATCTTATATTATTTCTGATTTGTGTATTGCTCTTTAAAAGCCTATGAAATAAGGCAATCCCATGATAGGACAGTTCCATCGTTGGAAGAATGATGAGTGTATAGTTGTTGATTGATAGGTTTGCCGATACCCACAATGATGTCGTTATTATTAAAACACCATGCAAGTACAGACAAGACTACTCTCTCTCTCTCTCTCTCTCTCTCTCTCTTTATCTCTCACCCCCTCCTCCCCTCTCTTCTCCTTTTTTTCCTCCTCTTCTTTTCACACCTCCATAAGATAACCTCTCGCTGGAGGTTGAAAGGCGAATTAAATACCCTTAAAAATTCACCTCTTCCTTTCTTCTTCTTTTTTTTTCCTCTTTTTTTTTTCATTTCCCACCTCTTCTCTTCCTCTTCTCATCACTTCTTATTATTATTATTTCTTCTCCTCTTCTTGCCATCTTTTCTGCACGTTTCTTCTCATCTGGTCTTATCTCTTGTCTTCTCTTCTCGTCATCTCTTCTTCTCATTCTTCTCTCCATTTCTTCTTCTTCTTCTTCTTCTTCTCTTTTCTTCGTCTTTTCATGTCTCCTCCTCATTTTCGGCTTTGATCATATTATGCTATCTCACAGAATCACATTAGCTAACCTTTCAAAGACTGGGAATTGTTTTTCCTGCAGCCGGCTGTGTATACGTCTGTTGTAATCATTGTTATTATTTTATTTTGTCATCTGAGAACAGCTGTTTATTGTTTTATTCCTTACGAATTTACATATTCTGAAGGTGACGATCTCGAATTCTCTTCAGTTTCCATTCTTGCCCGGTACTCATGGTTTATCTAGCAGTTACAGCTTATTTATAACAGCATTATAATTTGGGTTACAACTTTCGTATGCCAATAATTTCTATACAGTTTAAGCTCCTGTCAGAATCCTTAGCGGGAGGAGGGGGGTGAGGGAGGAAGCGCGTCCTTGAGGTGATTTTTTAAAATTATTATTAAAGATAGACTATTTTAACCTTTTCCATCGAATTCGGCATGTTCAAATTAGAGGAAAACAGTGAAAAAAAATCGACTTTTTTATACTGTTGCCATGGCAACGCCGCCATTTTGGATTTTGGCGTCTCTAAATTGACTGATTTTAAAATCTATCTCCTCCGTCAAACTGATAAAACTTGGTGAACATATTTTTTTATGTCTAAAATCTAAAAAAAAAAAATACGTATATTCAGCCCTCCCTATGAAATAAAAAAAATTCTAGAAATTTCTGAAAATGTCATGTAACAAAAAAATCAAATTTCACCGTTTTTTTCATACTAAAAACCCATTTTTCTCTAAAACATGCCAACCGAATCTTGTTATGAAAATGATGTATACCAAATCTGGTTAGAATCGGTATCGAAACAAAACAGCAGATAGCAAAATACTCTTTAAAAAAAAACGGGTTTTGAGAAAAACGCTTTGAAGTTTTTTTTTTCAGTGAAAAATGGACATGGAGAATTTTTTGTTCGGCTTTCAGCCTCGAAACAACATTTTTTTACATACTAGTCCTCTCTCCATGACTTCTGTGTCTTTGTTTCCGCTTTTCGGCTTTCTTTTTTTGTTTGTTTGTTTGTTCAAACCAAGAGTATTCTGACCTTCCATTATGACATATAGTCCACAACTGAGCTCTGAAACACCAGAAAGAAAAGAAAATTTCACAGTTTGTAGGACATGGACATTCATTTTAGAAACCTAACACTAAAAATCTGCATGATCAGCATTTTTTTTGTTTTGCTTAGAAGAGGTCCTAATCAAGTGTCTTATGCACTTTTTGCCCATATATAATCATATAGCGATGATCTACGACTGCATGTGGCAGTCAGATGGAGCCAAATCCTGGATGACAGTAGGCTAGGCCTACCGTTGAATGACCATTGGTCAAACACGTTAGAATGAACATATCCACTTTCTGATACCATTTGTATACGCAGAAAAGGCAGGGCTTGTAAGAGAAAACAAAAACCCAAAATCGCATTATTTTAGCAAAATCCATATTTCAGGACGCGCTCCCCCCTTAAAGTTTACTTCTTCAACGCAGTAATTAATCCTTAGATTTATTACATTGCTCAAAATAGTCAGAAATCCTTTAAGTCACAGCTTTTTCAAAGTTGAAATTAACTTGTAAAATTCCAGTCTTTTCAAAATAACAAGAAGTCTTCAAAGTTATATTATGAATATCTTACTGTTAACCCTATCACAGTAATGTTAACCAATATAGTTATAATAGTCTTAGAGTTTATAGCCTTTTTAATATTCAATATTTTATGGGAGCGACTGCGGCCATAACATCTGTTTTACTTCATACTCGTAGGCACTGTTGCCATGGTAACATTGTGCACAGACCTGATCATAAAATGGCTTGTTTACAAACTGTTGTCATCGCTGTATTGGATGTCATATAGGTAATTGTCTTCATTGTTTTGTGTTCAGCTCATTATGCATGAGGTCGTTGCTTAATATTCCATTGATTTATGAAAATTCCATTGATTTATGAGAGGGAAAGCAGTACAATCTTTTTCGATAAAGCGAACTGAGTACCATTTCTGGGTTGCCCTGGATGACCTGGATTAGAAAAGGGTTTCTATGAGTAGAAACTTAACTCAGCCTGAACTGTGATGGAAAAAGATAGTAACGCATTATTTGATCTAAGATAATCTTCAGGCAATTATAATCTGATATTACTGATGTCAGTGATATTAATAAAACCTCTGCTCACAAGTAAATGGCGTGTTTACTTAGAGATCAGCTCAAACTAGCCCAAATCCTCTTTTGCTGATGCAATTGCCTGCCAGTTTTTGTCGTAATGAGCAAAAATACAAGTCTGCTTCTGCCATTACAAGGAAACACTAAGTGTTTTGTTAAATTAACCCCCTTCTGTGAAACATATAGATGTTAACTCTTGTGTCCCTGTGATCCCTATAGACTACGTCGGGAGAAAGTCAGAGTGAATGTGATACCCGAAGCACGGTCGTAATGGCGGTGGAAAGAAAGTCACTTTCCTCCTGGCAGAGGCCACGTGTCCTTTTTTTTTGGGAGGGGGGGGGGGATTTTGTTTTTAAAATATTGTTTGTTTATTTTTAAAATATTTTCTCTACTAAAGGAAGGTGGGCTGAGCATATTTTATAATTTTGAAGCAATGAAGGCCCAGAGACCACACTTTTAACCAATGCTGTATATACACTGGATGTGGAGTCCTGATAAGGGATGTGGAGGGTAAATCACGGTAGATTTAAAAGGTAGACCCAAGCTTTGCCTCGGCCCGGAAACGTCCGAAAACGGCCGAGATAGTCCCCAACGGTGAGCTGAAAGGCATTAGCCTAAAGAATGAATAGATGACTTTTGTTAATAGTTACAACTTATAAGCTTCATTAAATGTTATCATACTCTCCCGCGGGGGTCCGGGGTATATAAGTAGGTTCTTTGCTCCCACCTGCAGGCCGTGAAAGCCGGCGATCAGTGGGATGTCCCCCATGGAATGTCATCCTCGACGTTCCAGGGAAGACATCTCTTCTCTCTCCTCTTGCTCCTGTCTACTGCCCTACCCTCTTTCCTCTCTTCTTCTTCACGTGCAAACGTATCTTACCGTGTCTGGCACAAATTAGCTGTAATCGTGCTGATGTGCCGTTAAACCGCAACACAAACAATTAAACAAAGAAATATCATCACGCTTAGCACGATCATTACCGAGTCATACTTTGGCCAAATTGAGTTCAGGCCATCCATAGATTAACCATTGTGTGCTTATCTCACTCTAAATGTTGTCCACAACTGCTATTATTGTTTTATATACTCTTTACCTGGACAGGATTATATAAACCCATTCTAACAAACATTGGTACATTGATTATCATTTGGATGTAAACTCAAAGTGCCAAGTTTCTGGAACTTGTGTCTGGTATGGCGCTTGTTTCTCTATGCAGTTAGAGGAATTCGTCATTTAGACCGGAACAAAAGCAGGTATACATCGCAGACCAGACTGCCATTGTAAAAGAATCTTCATGTAAACAGCTCATAATTCATAGTATCGATTAAGAATTGTTCTAAAAGATCGTGGATTAATACATAATTATTTCGCATCGTTTCGAGCATCTCTACAGATGGTTTTGTGAGATTAGCATATAGACTAAGACTAATCTGAATGGCGCTGACTATACTCATATACGTTTGCGCCACAGAAGGCATTCAGCAATGTTATGCAGTATAATTATTGTTATTTTCAATTATTATCAGGTACATATTATGCAGTTAGCCCAATATGTTTTGCCCACTGCCACTAAATATTGTTGGTATTGTATATTACTATATGGCACATAATATATCGCGCATTTGTTCCAAGTCACATTATGGAAATACAGATAAGCCCCAACATTCAAAGTGATATATTTGAGGCCAAAGTAATTGAAATTATTTTATCAATACAATACGCGCAATTGCTCAGTGCGTGGGCGGAATGGCAGTGGGACAGTAAGTAACAATTCTTTCGTGCAGCCATAGGGCTTTCCATAAATGAGTGCAATAGGAGGAGTTACTTCCGTTGGGAACTTTTCGACAAAACGAGCACTGGGACGCTCGTCCACCATTGTTTACACTTGGTTACTGCCAACCATGAAGAAACGCTGACATGTTGCTTTAAAGTTTACTGTTAAAATCATAGGCCATCAATCATGGAAGACTTTATTGTGTCACTTCATTGCTTCTCGATGATTAGAGGTTGCAAAGGTCATGAATGAGACGCCTAAAACTGATATGAAAGGATCTTGGCATCATAAAAGGTAGGTGATCACAAAAACACGTCTGTCAGTGCCAGAAGTGTCAGTCAGCTTGTTGGGTTTGCTTTGATTTCAGTTCTAGCATTTTGTGCTGCCTGTTGAACATATAAATATTTAAATGAACGTTGTAGAATAGTTGCATGTAGTTAAAAAAAAATACTTATAGTAGACTTAAAGTAAAGCTAGATTTCGATGGGAGAGATCGAGTACACAGTTAGACTCTTCTAGATTGATTTGATCATGATGCATCATAACAGATTCAAAGTAGGCTAATGGAAAGTGACAACAAAATGCAATGATTAGATCTAGATCTGGCTGACCAAAGCAACTTAATCCTAGACCAGCTTGACTGAAGAAGATGGCAAATGTGATAATAAGCTTGAGCAAAAGAAGGGAATCTTGACAAATTGTAAGAATCTTATGTGAAGATGTAAAAGAAATATTGTTTCTTCTGTTGCAGATCATACTCATTTATACTCTGATCATTTTGGTACCATAAAAAGGACCTCCGCCTGCTGTTGATGTGCCCCTTTTTTCCAGTAACCGTAAGTACTCTAATATTTATACTTGTAAAGATGATATGATACAGTTGTTTGTATTTGGTGCTGCAGAAAAGTCACAACTTAAAACAAATTAGATCTTGATGCAATGGAGAATGTGTATCCATTTCTTTATTAATATCAAGTTTGCAGGCAGATCAAAGAAATTCCTGTTTTTCATAATTGCACTAGGGACCACTTACCATTTACAGTTTAAAAAGATGAAAGAAAACAGATAAGTTAACGGCCAAATGAAATCTATGTAATATTTCTCTGATTTCTTGTGATCATTTCTATATCTTTCCAGTCATTTTCCTTTGATCTAATTTTACTACATGTATAAATTTCATAATGTTAAGAAATGGTAAGACCTCAAAATTTAAATGAACATCACAGAATGGAAATCTCTTCCCCTTATTAAAATTGTAAAGTCATAATTTTGCTATTTTAAATATGGAAGATGGCATAAGAAATATATACATGTAATATGATATTTCTCAAAGATTTCATAAAAGTGCAGTTTTAACAGGCTAAGTTTACTAAGTAGCAAGAGCTGCACTTTTCAAAGGACTGTTCAGTAGTAAATGGAAAGTGAAAAAAAGAAAAGCCTCAACAGTGTTAGCCGACATGTATATCACAGAAATGTGTTCATAATAATTATGTTCTATCATCTTGCTGCTATTAAAAGTTCTGTGCAATATTATTCTTATCTCTTTCTAGCAGTTATCAGAATCTATTGCCCTGCCTGAGCCTGATGTCTCCAGCCTCCTACACTAAGAGATAATGAAAGAGAAACTGGGGAAAAATCACCCATACCTCCAGCTCACATTTGCCACAGCAGCATGCTGGAAGGCTTTTACAGTCACATGTATATATATAAATATTTAAAAAGAAAGTATGGTATCTAGCAACCTTAGCACACTCTTTAGCATACCATTTGTTCCTGGTACATGTACTTTTCCAAGGCATCAGCCAATTGATGCTGTCTCTTACATGCCAGGTTTTCAACTGTAAATCTAAAGCAGTGGTTCCTAGTGTTTTTACACTTGCGGCCCCCTTGAAACCCACACGACTCATGTATCAGTATCTTCATTTACATTTTATTTTCTTTGATGGAGAGAGAGAGAGAAACACTGAAGCAAAGACACAAAAATATATGAGAGCATAAAAAATGTAAGTGATGATTTGAAATTAATTTTATCCCAAGCCACTTCTGACCAAGGTTATGTCTGATCTTTTTGTAATATGTATAATATATTATATTCAAATTAAACTTTTAAAGAATAGATTTTTTTAAAATCTTGGCACCTAAATGGGTGAAAATTTTGAGGGCTTTCTTATTCAGGGGTAAAAAGAGAATAATTAAAATTCATGTATGTAGAAATCTAGGGTTTTAGATGTAGATGCTGAAATCTTAATTTGGATATCTAATTTTAGTGTTCCCTTTTCTTGGACAAGGTTTTAGAAATATTTCTGTGCATAAATAATATTGTGGGTTAAGTTGTTCATGTATGCCTGTATTGAATGTTCTTCTTTTAATTTATTCTTTAAACCATATGGTCTTGTAATTTAAATCCTATGGTAAATGATATTCATGTTAAAAGTAATTGGAATAGCTGCATGTGAGAACACATACAATGTTATTGTTTTTATTTTCAGAATTTTACATGGACCACTTAAAAAAAAAAAAATTACACCTGAAGAAATAAAATTTAAGTGTTTTTTTTTTTTTATTATTTAGGTTTAATGCAGCTGAATAAGTGTTGTCTTATATATTTTGAATTATCTTCGGTTTTTCATATCAAGTTGTTGATTATGATGTCGATTTGTTCTGCAGTTTCGGAATGCTATATGGTAAACTGATAATGTTTGCGAGCAGGCCACATAATTTGTACCTTTTTTTTTTATCAACCAGATGCTAATCTGTTATTTCCATATTGTGTATATAAATAATCACTGTTTTCTCTGCTTTACGTCAGTATACATGTCGTCCCAATTTTTGCAAATTATTGCTCTTTCGTCACTTTGTGAAAATTGGGACGATGTAATCCAAATATTGCACTGATATATAGAATGCATCAAACAATTCTTATCAAAAAGATGTGTTTTTTTTTTTTTTAACATCTGTTGTCTTCATCATTTACTTTAGCAAGATTCAGAGATGAATATAATTTAGAACTAAGTGATCTGAAAACAAAAAAGTATGCATGTACACTATTGTTGTACCACTTGGAAGGAGGGTAATTGAGGATTTTGAGTAATAAATAATGATTACGAAAAACTTTTGCTCATCATCTGTTATTGATTTATCTCTTACACAATTCATAGTGCTCACACAGACATTTACATTCAAATAAACACTTGTGTTCACACTCAAAGTGAAATGAATCATTTGTGTACACAGACAATACAGACAATTCACCAGTGGATATTGTTACGTATTTACTGTGACATACACATCAGCTGAGCTCTGCCAAAATTTAAAATAGATCTATCCTTCAGTGCATACAAAGAAAATAGATCTATCCTTCAGTGCATACAAAGAAAATAGATCTATCCTTCAGTGCATACAAAGAAAATAGATCTATCC
>JBCEWB010598462.1:0-18104 GCA_039654565.1 Peronia peronii | reverse complement strand
CACACACACACACACACACACACACACACACACACACACACACACACACACACACACACACACACACACACAGACATACACACACCTCTCAGAAATTCAAACGGTTTCAACATAAGGACACCTATATTTATCAACATCTATATTCTGTTCATTTCACATTTAACGTAATCAGTCATACAATTGATCCAATAAAAACATTCCTTTTTAGAATGAAAAACACTATTAAAATTAGGGAAAAAACTTCATTTGTCAGTAATAAACGATAACTTGTTATTTTTCACAATTTTCGATGAACTTTCAACGGCTAATGAACTCATTATTATATAAATTTTTTGGTGGCTAAATGGTCGTTAGTGTGCCAATATGCCAAGCAATCGAATTCCTGACCAGATTGAGGTAAGGAGATACCAGACCCGAAATGATGAGAGGGGAAAGGTTTGACAGAATAAGGAGAAAGAGACGGAAGGAAGAGAAGAATGGTCGAGAGGAGAAAGGAAAGAGAGAAAAACAAAATAAAGAACCGAAACCGAGAAATAAAGAACGGATGAAATATACAAGAGAAAAAGGCGAACGCGAAAGGAGAGAAGGAAGAAAGAGACAGAGAGAGAGAGAGAGAGAGAGAGAGAGAGACAGAGCGACTGTACACTACAGAGAATAACTAAAAGAGAAAACGAAAGAAGGTTAAATATATGTACAGAGAAAGATAGAACAAGAAGGAAAAAGACAAGGAGAGGGAGTGGAGAAGGAGTGAGAGAAAAAGAAAGGACGAGAGAGAGAGGAGAGAGGAGTGGGGCTGGGATTAGACATGTCTCATAATAATGACAAATGGTTTGATGCTATGCCAGAATATTATTCAAACGAGCTACCGATGTCAAAATTTCACATTAACAATATGATGTTAATTCTTGCATAAGCCAAGGTAACTTTGGATAGAGATTTGTTACATGTTTCTGTGCAAAAAATATCATGATAATAATGATGATGAAAATAATAATAATAATAATAATAATAAAGAAAGTGCCCATGCAAAGAGATGTCTTATACTGACTGAACAAGTCAGTGCACACAAGAAGGAAATTTAGAAATCTACAATACTGTCCTCTTGACACACAGGACCAGTTGATTGATACAGAAGGTCTTTCAATTTTTCAGAATCCGATATATATATATATTAACCATTTCATTCTCACCTTGCCTCCTGTTATTGTCCAGAATCTTTTCTCTGTATCCTCTAACACTGTAGATTTTTAATTTAGGTCTGTCTGAAGAGATTGCAAGGATATCGCACGGACTTAATCAGTATAGCCTACGCAATATCCGTGCAATCTCTTCCGGTCAGTTTCATTCCTCTAAAGACTTTTCTAGGAAGGAGGCGAAATAAAAAAAAAATTAAGCTGATAACCTGTTTTAAATGCTGTCTATCTAAGGCAAAGTAAAAAAAACAAAAACAAAAACAAAACAACCAACCAATCAATCAACCAATCAACCAATCAACCAATCAACCAACCAATCAACCAACTAACCAACCGATCGACCGACCAACCAACCAACGAACCAAACAATCAACCAACCAACCAGCCAACCAACCAACTAATTAACCAACCAACAAACAAATAAACCAATTAACCAACCAACCAAACAATCAACCAACCAGCAAACCAACCAATCAACCAACCAACCAATCAACCAACCAACCAACCAAACAAAAAACAAACACACAAACAAAACAACAACAACGACAGGATTCATCAACCGGGACTATTAAATTATACTCTTAAAGAAGTGAAAACTTTATCAGTCACTCTCACCCTTTACTCATTGATGCAAATTTCAGAGTAATCTGGAAAATTTCCGAACATTATTTGTGCAAGAGTTATCATTTTGATAGACATTAATTTTCTAAAGGAAGCATGTAACTAGTCTTATAGAGGTAATTTCACGATAAAATCATGCATGAAATATGTCCACGACCATCCACTTCCAGTATTTATTGATTTGAAAAAAAAAAAAAACTATAATAAATAATTTCTATAGTCTAGTGAATGTCCACTGTATTTGTTCATTTGGAAATATCAATGGGAAATAAGTTCAAGGTATAAATCATGCATGAAAAAGTCTGACTCCTACCAGTTGATCGTTTTGAATTAATAGTGACAAACAATTTCAAGATAAAATTGGTCATGAAAAAGTCCAAAGACTATCCATTTACCGTATTTATTGATCTGGAAAAGACAATAAGAGCTTCATTGATGATATTTTGTGAAAATAATTTCTAGATAAAATCGTACATGAAAAATTCTAATGCCTGTCCATTCACAGTTTTTATTTATTGACATGGAAAAGATAATAACAATTTCATTGAAGACAATGATGAGGACCCACTGCTGCATAAACCTTCAGTAAAGTTAACTCTCCAGCAAAGGAATGAACAAATCGGACTTTGATGAGCTGAAATCTTAGCAGTATGTGTCTGCTGTCTTTTTTAGGCTAAACCAACTCGCAGCGTTGAGATGTTGCTGTCGTAGTCAAAACTGGACACCTTGTGCACTGTTTTTGGATGTTGTTGTTGTTGTTGTTGTTGGTGGTGGTGGTGGTGGTGGTGATGGTGGTGGTGGTGGTGTGGTGTTATTGTTACAAAGAACACATCTTCTTGAATTATAAACTTATGAAATATTTCCAGTTAATCCTTGGTAGTAACTTCTTGTAGCATTTGGTAATTCTCGGATCTGGGTCATCTTTGATGCCTCATGGACCTAGTATCTTTCAGCATATACGCCCTCACAATGCTCTTCCCGAAGGTGAGCAATGTTATTGGCCGAACTTTGTCCATATATAAGAACTATCTGTTCAGTACAACTATACAGATGAGACAAGAAGGCAATGCTCAACATTTGTCTAGGTATCCACGAAAATGAATTGAAAGATCATCCCATGTTCGGAAGGAAATTTAAGTGCTCACATTATTTGCCTCCAAACAATGTCTTTTTGAAGCCTTCTTTTCTGAATATGAACCATATTTCATATCGTCAGTTGCTATGTTCCTGTCATCAGTGTTGCACTTCGCACTCTGCGACAGTTTATTCAGGGGAGATGATTCATATTTCACTTTTAACGTCTTCGAATTTTTGAGATGGTTTCCCTTAGCAGTACCAGCTCCTCTTCTTCTTGTATCCGCCCATTCATCTCGTAAATAGCATGGATAAAACTCAGATGATTTATACTTCGCGGGGATGGATTGAAGAATTTAGTGGGGTGAAGGGACATACATAAACGTAGACTGAATCAGATAATGTGACAAACAATTAGGAAATCCGATCCACTGCACAAAGTGAAAGAATGTAGGCCTAATAAACTGATTCCTTTCCTGACACAATTTTTATAGGGAAAAAATATTCTCTTAGTTAGAATTCCCCACATCTCCTGTATCTACGCTGAGAATTGTCAAATTTCTCTTTGCCTTTGACTTTATTATGCCTATGTTTTACTACAGTCGTAGTGTTGATCTCCATATTCCCAGATGAAAACCCGTGTGTCAATATTTTACTGTAGTATGGCTTAAATTATACAAGAGAAGTGGATATTCGAGAACCACGTAGGCTCCTTTTACAGGGAGTCACTTTCTGTAAACTAATATGCAGATCAATAACTTTTGCCAGCGACATAAGAGTCCAGTGCAGTGCAACAAACGTAGCCGAACTTCAGCAGCGTTATCGATATCAGAATACATGTGGAAGGGCCATACTAATGAACCGGTGTTGTGACTTAGTGCTGCTGTTAATAGTGATCCAATCTGAAAAAAAAAAAAATTCTATGGAGCCTTTCAGATCCGAGATAGTAAATTATCTCAGTTTAAAGCGCATGCCCAGTTCTGAAAAGAATAAATTTGGAATTTGGAAATTTTGCCCGGAAAGCGGCGTTTTTGCCTACTCTTCATCCAATTTTCAACTGCCATGGGTTTTTTAAACCTGCGTAACGTACACACGGGATCTTTGAAATATATTTGCTAGTTTGCTATGTAGAAGGTTAGACGTCGAGCTTCCCGACTTAAGAGGCCAGGGAACTTTTGAATCTTAAAAAAAAAATAAATAAATAAAAATGCAGGTTCTGATCTGTCCTATTCCTCTGTTGGATTCGAACCTGCGAGATCGTAGTGGTCCAATGTGAAGAGATTCTATACATATTTACATAGAGAATGGTTTACTTTTCGATGTCTTATTTTTTAAACTCTGTTCACCTAAGAGATGAGATGCAGATTTTTCAAGTTGAAAAAGAGTAAACAATTCTTGAATGGAGGCACAGACAGAGGGGCATTAATGATTCATGACACTGGGAGAGAGACCGATGGGAAAACAAGAGGCATAAGTAAAGAAATGACAGAGAGCACTAGGGGAAGATACAACACGGAAGGAATCAAAGAAAAGGGAGAGTGAAAAAGATGGGGGAGGGGAGAAGACAGGTAGGAAAAGAGATAAAGAAGCGTGCGCGAGAGAGAGAAGAGAGAGAAATAAGGGATAGAAAAGGGAGAGGTGAAAAAGACACGTGGGAGGCAGGTAGGAGAAGAAAAGAAGAAGCAAGAGAGAGAGAGAGAGAGAGAGAGGGAGAAATAAGGGTTGGAAAGAAAGACACAGTAAGCAGCAGAAAAGACAAGATGAAAAAGCCCAAATAGATCGAGTAAGTCACACAAAAGACAGACAGAAAGAGGGATACAGTGAAGCAGCAGAGAAGACAAGAAGAAAAAGCACAAATATGTTGAAACAATTATTGAGGAAGAACAGGAAAGACTGTGGATATTAAAGAGAGAGAGAGAGAGAGAGAGAGAGAGAGAGAGAGAGAGAGAGAGAGAGGAAGACAAAATGCAAAAACAAAAGGAGTCAAAGATAAACGAACGATGAAAGAGAGATAAGGGAGACTAGTAGGAGGGGAGAAGAAGCGAGAGTGAGAGACAGAAAGATATGGCAAGTAAATTAACACTAAGAAACAGAGGGTAAAGGAGGGGAAGCACAGACATACCGAGACAGTCACTGAGAGGCAGACACACTCATAAACACATAGACTAGAAAGAAAGACTTGAGAGAGTACGGAGGGCTGGAGTGGGTGGACTTCATGAGGGAGCAAAATAGACTGCATTATGCCAGAATGCATTACTTAAACACCGAAGAGCATGCTCAAATATTTGGGTTTCAATTTTCTGAATTTGCTTGGCTGCTTTTAGATAATACCAGCATAATTGAATATTTGAGATGGGTGAGGGTGGGGATGGTACGGGGGCTTCTCACTTATAGATAAGTTCTTCTATGAGAGACATGACACTCTCTTTTTTCGTCTTTCTGTTTGTCCACAATTGATGCGGATGTTGCATAACGCAGCGAAAGGTCCACAATATTGTTAAAGAGAACAGCACATTCTAACATAAGCCTGTGCACGGCGTGAGCCTATGTAATGAGGGAAAACAGGGAGATAAAGTAAAACCTACTCTTGAAACTATACAGTCAGCAGACGGTTTACTTATATGTAATCTGTTCTCTTCCTTTGATTTTTCTTCACCTCATCAGAGAAGGCTAGACATCAGACTTTCCGCTTCAAGAGTCTGTGTACCATCATCGAGCCTTTGAAACAGGAATTTTTGTTTGATTGTCAGTATTTCTTTGTTGTTGTTTTATCAGATCCCATGGAATTCGAGCTCTCATCGTATTGTTGTAAGGCAGGCGACTTATCCATCGACTATAGCACCTTTATTCCACTGCGTTTCAAAGCCAGTTAAACATGAAGGATAAACAATACTTGTGTCCCTTTGAGATTTGGTGTCTCAATTAATTAAAAACAGACCAATCTTTCAAGGCCAAACAGTAGAAACATATGTGGTCGTCAATCTGTCTGTTAATGGACTAATGTGGAAGAAAGTCCACTGATTATATTTTTGTTCGTTACCAGTTCAGTTGTAAGTTACAAGGACCTTTGGTTGACTGTCAACTAACTAAGCATGTTTTGCTAATTACACTGGCAAGAGGACATCGTTCTCTTCATCTCAAAAGCCCTCACTTTTTTCCATTCACTGTCCAGTTTCTTCCCTCCTATACTCCTCTTCTCTCTGTTTCTTCTCGGCTCGCCCTCGCTGTCCTTGTCTCTCACTGATTTTCTCTCCTCTTTGTCCTTATTTTCATTTCCCGATCTTCTTCCTCAGTTTTGTCATTTAACGAGTTTCTTTATGTCTTTTACTGTGTATCTTTCTTCACATGAAAGAGAGCGAAAATAAAAGAAAAGAAAAGAAAACAATTGCTTGTACCACCAAAATGAGTTCGCTCAACCCATAAGACGTATGTGTCTGATATTTTATCCGTGCCGGACAAAACGCAACTTAAAGTGCATGGATGTTCATGTCAGTACATTTTTATGCATCTTTTGCTGCGTGCATCATTCATAGAATCAAAAATGCACTTTTAATTCCATCCGGATATGTTTGATACAAAAATCTATAACTTCCATGTCTGTTTTTGATTGGTATAAAACCAGCAGCATACAGGTCTGAGACTTGCCAATATTAATGGCAGGTTTTTTGTTTTTGTTTTTCTTTGAGAAATCAGTAAATTTGTATCTATATTTATTACTTGTCAACTGTTCTGTTTCACGAAGTAGCATGTTCTACCAGGAGAACTATAGCAGAAATCCATCACTTTGAAGTACCAGAAGATCAAGTTTTTAAATAAAGTTGTTCAATCCTTGTCGGGTCTTAAGAGCCCAGACCAATGCTTATATTTAACACAGCATGATATTAATATCTATAGCAGGTCTTGACACCGTGTATTCAGAGCTAGCTGCAGAGAGGAATTTTATCGCCTGAACTGTTTAGATGAAAGGAAGTTCAGCAAAGGTTAAAACATTCCATTTCATCCATGCTGTGCCGAAATATGCAGCACAGTACCATAATGGTTTAGGATCTTAACATTTGACAACTGGGTTAAATAACGGGGGTGGGGAAAGGAATGGGGGTAGGGGTGAGAGAAGAGTTTAATTTTTCGACAAGAAAGAACGGGGAGAAGAGACCTGGGATAGAGGAGCACATATTGAGAGTGAGAGAAGGAGAGGTAGCATGAGACAGAGAAATCATAGAAAGACGAGCAAAACCGGCGATCAGAAAGACAGAGATAGACAGACAGGGGAACAGATAGGTGAATTCCAATTTGTATGAATTTGATACATTTTTAATTATTTCCAGCTGTAGCAGCAGGGAGTAAAGTAACAAAAACAGGAGATACAACATCAACAACAATATGAACAACAGCCACTGTAACACTCTGTGCTCGCATGAAACAAAACAGTAAATATTAATGTATCAACCATCGCAGTCATAGTCAACAGTAACTTTCTGTCTGCTGAAATGAAACTCATCCATCCTTCTGTCTAAATACGAGGTTTAACGTAAGCTTTTATAAATTATCATTCACGAAAATGCCAAAAAACACCAAGCACACATTTTAATAATAACACATATAGCCTTACTATAAAAAATAAAAAAAAATAAAAAAATCAATTTCAGCATTAACATCAATAAATGGCGATCGAAGGGAACTGATTAAGATCTGCGTTGAACTCGATCTCTAATTTAACATATGCGACACAAAACATGTACGCAAACACAGTTTACGGACATAAAATAATAAAGATGAAAAAAGAAAGGTAGAGAAGAGAGAGAAAGAGAAAAAGAAAGAATACAAAATAAGAAAGAAGAAAAAAAAAACATGTTGAGAAACCGGTTTGGGATCTTCTTCAGGCTTGTTGATCGTGGGCCTAACTAGTATGTCTACTGGTTATGCTCAAGTGAGTAGGCGATCTGGTATTTTTGTACTTGTACGCCTTGAATGTTAACCATTGCAGCGCCAGACAGAGACCATACGACTACAGTATTTTGAGACATTGCCTCAGATTCTGAAGTCTTTGTCTTAGCAAATTTTCTCGACAAACTTGATATAGTTTGTCTTGTTCTCCCTTTCTCTCTCTCTCTCTCTCTCTCTCTCTTTCTGTGTGTGTGTGTGTGTGTGTGTGTGTGTGTGCATGGGCGTTTGTGTGTGTGAGTGTGTACATGTCTGTGTATGTGCATGTCTGTCTGTATATCGGTGTGAGTATGTGTGTGATTGTGTAAGAAAACTAAGGTGGTTAAAGCAATTATAGCGCTGTTATGCCATTTTCCCTAATATCATCCAGGCGCATCTATAATGTAAGTGGTACAAGGAGATAATTTTACCTTAAAATTAACAATACGTTTTAATTAAGCTTACAAGACAAACATGGATATATTTTGGACTCCCTAAAACTGCAGCAAAATCTAAATGGCAACAGGTCTGTTTGGGCTAGGTCAGTTGTTGACAAAAGTCATTGATTTGAACATGAAGGACCACAGATGTGTCAACATACGTTCTTGTGGTGCAAGAGTTAATTGATCTCTATGATCATATTCGTCGTGGGCTTTATGTAACACCTATCAGTAAACAGACGTAGCCTTTCATTACAATTCCTTACACGTAGACACCTAAGACATCTAAACACATAGTAAAAATAAGCATCGAGACCGGAATGTAATGAATACGAGTCTGCCATGCAAAGGAGATGGGCCGATACAGAGTGATCTACATTTGAAAGAAACACAAAATGTTACACAAAAAATATGTATATGTAATCAGTGCTTGAGCGCCTTAAGAAAGGGGGCAAAGCATACGGAGTGGGGAGGAACATTCTGAAAGAGGAGGAATCTAAACCGGAAAGTAGAGGAAGTTTCATGGGAAGAAGAGGAGAAAGAACATCATTTATTTAGAGTAGGCCGGGAAAATAATCGAAAAAAAAAAAAAAAAAAAGAACAATGATAAAAGATAAAGCAAAAAAGGGAAAAAATGAGAATGATTTAAGAAAGGCGCATGAAAAAGAGATAGAAAATAACAGATGCATGAAATAAAGAAAAAATGGCTATAAGCATGAATAAAATCTAATTTTAGGCGTGCATAAGGGCATGTACTAAAAGAACCAATTTCACCATTTATTAAGAAAAGACTGTTTTT
Source organism: Peronia peronii (assembly GCA_039654565.1). NCBI lineage: Eukaryota > Metazoa > Mollusca > Gastropoda > Systellommatophora > Onchidiidae > Peronia > Peronia peronii. Next base: position 9,057 of record JBCEWB010598462.1, on the reverse strand, counting down.
TGCATCACATACCGTTCAACGAGTTTTTAGGATATGGCAAACAAGCAAAAGTTTTTTTCCATCATTATGTAATAATAATGGCGGCCATTTTGGACTTTTATCACACATTTTTTATTTGCCTATAACTTTTATGTTTTTTTGCTAATTGTTCTGAAACTTGGCATGATGCAACTTAAGACATTTATACATCTTTATATGGAAGGATTTGAAATTCACTAGTTCTGTCTCTCTGGCAGAACTTGATCATCATTATTGTATTTATTTTTCATTATTTTTTCTTATTTAAAAGCAAAAAAAAATGAGTAAAGATACTACATTTTTGTTTTATACAAATCTTTGTCACATGATAACAAAGCAGCCTGACAAAAGTTATCCTATCTGGAGCAAAATAAAAAAGTAGTAGGGATTTTTCTGCAGAAAAGTATTTTTTTTAGAAAACCTGTGAAAAAATAGATTTTTTCTCAATATGAACTTCAAAATTGAGACAAAAACATGAAAAGAAGGCTCTCCTCACTTTATTTTTACATGCTGACACAATCATGTTTCATGTACAATGGATAAAGAAGCAAAATTGAAGTTTTTCAATTTGACCCAAAAACTGAAAATTTTGAACTTTATTTGTCCGCACTCCTCATTCCCCTGCTCCTCCCCCTGCCCCTCCCCTTCTCTCTTTCTGTCTTTTCTCCTGTGTCTTTTCTTTCTCACAGATGCTGGGAACGGTACACCCATCCCGACACTTCTAAAACTGAGCAAAATAAAACGGACAAAATCTTATCAAAACACACACAAAACCCACGCACCGTACAAACACCAACGAAACGTGCCTGCTGGTATTGGCATATAATGTAGTGAACCTTCACAAATACGTTAATTTTTTTTTAGACCCAGGAAATTAACTCGGGAATTTTCGTTCACATTTCTGAATCAAAGACATTTGACTCCGTGACCTTTTACTAATATTCTTTTCAACATTTCATTATATGTTACATAGAGGAAACAGGTCGGTCCTGAGATCATTTGAAGAATATATTTTAATATGCCCTCGCTTCAATGAAACCGAGACACACAAGATTGTTCATCCCTATTATTTAGTATTCATTTCGTTTTCTATGTTCCATAATTTCCACCGAAAGAAGACTTCTTCCAAACGCACTTGAAGAGATTTTGTGCCAAACACAGGCTTTATATGTATAGAACCATCACCTCCCGAGTAGATCGTGTACATTAAATTATGGTGGGAATCAGTGACCCGAAAGTCCACACAGTGAGAATTCTTTAATCTCATTCAGATTTTCACGGCTGTCTGTCCTTATTCGCTTCTCTCTCAATGCCTGGGTCATCTACTAAATCTGTGTCCGTAACTGTGACGAATTACCATACCACATATATTTATTACGGCTTTTCGTAAACGAAAAGAAACGTTTGTTCCGAATCCCGTTTTGGGTAGTCATCTCCCAACTATATAACAAACCTTTGCTTTTGGTTTATAAATCCTGCCTACAAGAAAACATGCCTGGAGAAGATGAACTTGACACATCCAGAGGAATGATGAGATTTAAAAAGAAAAGAAAAGTTAAAAGGCCAAGAAATGCATCTCAAAATTGGTTGTCGACGATACGGTAACAAACTCATTATTATTACACTATGCCTTCATATGTTTCTGTTTAGCTTCCAGTACTTCTTGTTGTCTCATCTTTTGATTTCAATCTGCTGTTCGACTTTTCCTTCACTTTTTTTTTTAACTGAGGAGAAAACTTAATGGCATTAAGCCTAGTCAATTTGACAACGGAGAAAAACCCCAATATTATCTACACAATGCTTTTCAATGGAGATATAGGGCCCTAAGTGCAAAATTTGTAAACACCTGACAAATTGAAACGCACACAAAAAAGTGAAGAAAAGTAATGGAAGATGTGATGTCCAAGTTGTAAATGGAGAGGGCAAACACGATTAATTTTAGTGTTTGCCTTTCCATATCAGGAATTTGGCAGGGTTAGTGGGCTAAGGTAGAACGAATAGATGTAAGATATATCGTTTTTTTAGTATGTATGTAGCCTTTCTATCCTGAGAATAAGATGATCTGGTCTTTAAATGCTTGCTGAGTGTGATAAGGAAAAAAAATGCTAGGAATTTTGGAATTTTTGGAAAGTTTACGTGGACAACGGGATATCTGTCTATTCTTGAACGGATTTCTAAGTGGCAAGGGTTCTTCAACATGCGTACATATTATGAGAACTCCAAAATAGTTTTGCCCTTATCGGAGATAAATGGATGCCAGGTTTCACTACCCACGAGGCTAAGAGACCGTTGGATCACTGAATAAAAGCAGGCTCTAATTTTTCCCTTTCCCCCCGATAAGATTCGACCTGCTGCACTTTGACTAAGAGGTAGACGCCAAGGTACAAAATCTTCGCTATGAACACTTACAATATGCGGTAAGAGGGTTTCAGAGGACGGAAAGCTGTAGCTATTGTATGGGCCAATATAGACGGTACATGGAAAAAGATCCTATGTCGCAAAGTCATGTTTTTAGCAAAGACACAAAACCGTATATATTATCAGCTAAACAATCTCACTTTCGACTTGTTTAAGTTGGAAGAAATAAAGGCAAAGACAGTATGACAGTGAAAAACACAAAGATTATATTATTTCAAGCAAAGACACATAAAGAAAATGTGGAATTAGATCTAATTTGGAAAATGTGACCATCTTCTGTAGAAACACAGTGTAACTGTCTTTCCATCCACACTTTGCTTGGTGTATGAGGATACGGGGACCTGTCTTGTTATTGCGCCAAGAGGGAAGGACGAACGGTTTGTTACAATCGCTAGGCCCATATTTGACATGAGAGACAAATCTATACAATAATAAGGACCTAAACTTCAGCATCTTGAATTGGGGAAAAGGATAAGCCAAGACCTAATTCAATATTTTACTGCATTTTGTTTAGTCCAATAACTGTCAAACCTCTACTTCAGATACCGCATTGGTTCCGTGTCTTCGAAACCAACTATTCACCGCTAGTCATGGCATGCAGGAAAACAGAATTGTTAACACGATCTATCTTGTTACTTGAGTAAAGCTTGTATGACTTCAATGGGAGATGGTTGTGCGCAGCCCTATTGTTTCCCTTTGCCAGACAGAAAAAAAAGGTGTTGAACAAGAAGTGTAAAGGGGAAAAAAATCATTTTTGAGCCCAGTGCTTCAAACATACACTATGAAATATTTCTGAAAAAAAAAATGGTATAAAGAGAATATATTCTTCTTATTGCTATAATTTTATCAATGTCTTGGTAATTAATCTTTCGTATGACATAAAGTAAAGGGATTTTTTCCTCTGTACAGTCCTTGCTAAACACCTCTTTTGTCTGGGAAAGGGAAGAGGTGGGAGTAGGCAGAATGATCTCTCATTACTTAGACTTCTTAAGTTTTTCCACTTTTTGGAAGCGCAGCATTAAATTATAAGATTAAAAACTAGAGGTGTAGGATTTGACGCCGGAGTGAGTGACATATTCATCCGGTATGATGATCGCAGATCGATGAGTACCGTATTTTAATCTACAATGTTAAGAAAAAAAATAATACCTAAATTTAAGCTATACAATAACAATAAAATGAGCATGTTAAAAAATAAAATAATAAATAATGCAATAACAATAAAACAAGCATATTATTAAGAAGTATAGCGTAAAATAAATGAGTTATAAATTCTGGCCTATCCTGTAGTTTGGGACGTTTGTCTTTTCGCCCTAGCACGGCAGTAAAGACACTGGCTTAGGCAGGAAGGGTGTGAAGACAACTGAAAAACAAAAGGTATGGATTGCGCAAAGAGAAGGGGGAAGAAAGGGACGGGGGCCAAGGGGTGGGGTGAGGAGGAAGGAAGGATAGTAGTGTAAGTGGAGCAAGACGAGAAAAGGATGGGGTCAAGAGGAGGAGCGGGGGGAGAGGAGGGGGGGGGGGAGGAATAAAAAGGTATTTGTTTATGTGTCAGTAGGCAGCTAGGTCAGGTCGAAGAAAAGGAAATTGGACGGGGAGGGGGTGTGGGGTCAAAAAGAAATATGTATGTAAATGTCACTGGTTATTAGTCAAGTCGATGTAGAAAGAGGTTGAGGAGTAAGAAAGGGAAGAGTGTGTTGAGCTATGCTTGAGGTAGGTACTGTCCCACAGCTGGTGTGGGTGACAGGGGTGTGTGTGGGGGGGGGGGGAGGGGGGGGAGAGACAGTGGTTGTTTGTAAGGTTCTATTACTCACAGTGCCTACGAAAACCGAACACTTATCTATGACAGATATCCTCACTTCTTTCAATAACTCACCGTCATCATAGTTTACGCTTCTCGTTCTACTATAGGCCTACAAATTTTGTAAAAAAACACAGCTGCTATCGTGGATATATAGTACTAATATAATAAAAATTAGGCTGTACTTCTATACATGGTGTGCTCCACTGACGAATAAAAGTGTAACTTGTTATCGAATGGTGTTTAGAAGTGGAGACAGTTCTCTGCCTACTAATAAGTCAGCGAACGGTACGCAATATGAACGGTCTAGCTCTAGGTTTAAGGGGAGGGGTGGGTCCTGAAATCGAGATTTTGGCCGAAAATATCGAATTTCGGATTTTTTTTTTTTTCTTGAAGCTAAACCATTATATTTCAAGATTTTACCGTTTATACATGCTCAAAACTAGCGTATTTCATGTGTAAACTGAGCTTTTCCTACAAGGGGGATGTCTAAATTATCACTCAAATTCGCTTCAAACAGTCAATTTCAACTGAAGCTATGAGGTTTTTACACTAAGTTTGAAAGTATTTCTCAGGAGAAAAAGCCAGGCAAGAGAAGGAGGCTGAAGAGGGAGTCCAGTCTATCAAGCTGGAATATTCTGAGGTAAAAAGAACACATTATGTCACAAGGAACTGGTTGAAAAACTTTGTCAAAACTTTAGACGCGATTGTCTCGAAACCTACTTTTTGAGCACACTTGTCCCTAAGGCTTTTTTATTTACTAACAGATTTACTTGAAATCTGGCATGAATCTTTCTGCATATGTGTAAAATAACAGTAAGCATCGAATTTACAATATTTTGTTTACTTTTTGAGAAAATGTTATTGAAGTGCCAGAAAAATGAGAAAAAGTGCCATCTTGCCATGTACATATTTCAAAAATTTGTAGAAGAAAAACTATGGCAAATTTCGAAAAACTGATACTTATCAATATTGAGGTTAGAGAATACCAGATATGTGCAAAATTTGAAATGATTTCATTGAAAAATACCGCAGGCTTAGGCTTTGGAAAATTAACAATTTTTGGGGCCAGAAATCCAGTATGGCGGTGTTTCCATGGCAACCAACCATCCAAATTATTTTTTGACACTTTCCCTCCTCTAATTTGGACATGCTGAATTTAAATATGATGCTTAAAAAAAAGCATGAATTGAGTACTTTAGAAAATCGCTCTCAGGGCCCGCCCCTCCCCTTCAGGGGCATCAACAAAATCACTGCTTTAATATGCCTGACACAGTTAAAAGTAATAAGATTGTTCTCATATCGCTATTAGTTCCGGACGATTGCCAAAGTGCAACGTTTCTTGCATATCTGCTCCATAACATGTACATGTATTTTTCTTACCCAGCCCTACCAAAATAGGCTAAGCCCTTGATGAACTACTGCAGCTGGAGAACATGAACGGATCTTACGTTCTATCATACGTCTTTCAACCTCACAGATCTGTGCTAGAAGTGGCTCCAACTGATACAATCGTCCACAGCACTTTGAATGTCTGGTACATTGGACGGGGAAGGAAGTTAAATAAGTGAATATTCTGTCTGATCTCAAGGTGAAGAAGACCGCTGGAAAAAAAAAAACCAGTTATGTTTGTTTATTTATTCTTTGTTTATTTGTTTGTTTTTTTAATTTCTCTGTTTCATTTTTATTTGTATTTCATTTTATATTATGAACACAAATATCACATGAGCAATTGCACAAACAAACAAAAAAGTCACATGAGCACACTGGCAAACAAACACAAGGTCCCATGAGCACGCTACAAGCACACGCAGAGTCACATGCGAATATTCACAAAGCGATGCAAAGTCACCTGAGCACACCCACAAACACACACAAAGTCACATGAGCACACCCACAAACACACACAAAGTCACATGAGCACACTGACAAACGCATACAGAGTCACGTGAGCACACTGACAAACGCACACAGAGTCACCTGAGCACATTGACAAACGCACACAAAGTCACATGAACACACTCATAAACACACACAAAGCCATATGAGCACACCCACAAACATTCACAAAGTCACATGAGCACACCCACAAACACACACAAAGTCACATGAGCACACCTACAAACACACACAAAGCCACATGAGCACACCCACAAACACACACAAAGTCACATGAGCACACCCACAAACACACACAAAGTCACATGAGCACACTGACAAAGACACACAAAGTCACATAAACACACAGCCAAGAGTTGCTTCCCTTAGAGAAATGTCAACAATATGATTATTTATGGTAATCATCAATGTAGGTCCAGTTAAGGAGAACAATTAATCACATGTCCTGTCCATGTCCGTGCCCATGTCTTGGAATGCTACAATATTGATGTATAATATAATCTATGACGATGTTTATGGCTCTATGCGTATGCGTACGCCCATAATTAAGTGCAATGTCTGTACCACTATGTCCAGATCATTTCAGTGCAATAAATCGAGTTAACTGGTCCGATATGAGTTTCTGTTTATCACTTTATAGTTGGTGAACGCTCGCTGGTTCACAGCATATGAGACACAACAGTTATTTTTATATCTATTTCCAGCGCTACTCGAGATGCTTATTGGTATTCACGAATTGGAAACTATCAGAAAAAGAAAAAAAAAATTACTATGGTTAAATTTTCTTGTTTAAAATAATTACAAATTATAGGAAAACAAAACAGTGCCTGCAGTCACAGAACAGTTCATTAAAATAGAAATTGTGCACAGGAGTAGAACGATCATTGTACTGTGTGTGTGCATGTGTGACTGAGTGTGTTCAGGAGCACATTTTGGAGTTTTCGTCTCTTTTCTGCATTCCACCTTCTTTTCATAGCTGTCTCCTCCCCCCCCCCCTCCCCTTCCCCCCTCCCCGCCTCCCCAACCCCTTTTCCATTCCCTAATATGGAAATATGCTGAGCAGTAAAAAAAAAAAAATGGTTTCGTCACATTTAGAACTTTATCGTTAGAGCTTTTGGGGGTGGGGGTTGGGGGGGGGGGGGGGGGAAAAATTGTTGACCTAAGGGTTGTTTTTGGTTTGGTCGTTGGGATTTAACGGCACATCAGCAAGATTACGGCTGGAAATTCCCCGTCTAATTTTAGTAGGGGGGTACAAACACTCCAAACTGTTCACTACCACTGACTTGGACAAAACAACAAAAATGCACGGGACCGGTGACAACTGTTCTAGGATCTCGTGGTGGAGCGGTAACAAACATCAGTGAGTGTTCTATTTTTAGCAGAGGGATACAAACACTCCGTCGGGGATTTCCAGGTTTTTGCTTCGTGGAATGTGAACTATTGTATATATGGATATATCATGCCAAATAAATCATAGGGTTTTTTTTTTATTCTTGTTGTTATTGTTTTTTTGTTGTTTGTTTGTTTTGGTTATTTGTTATTTATTTATCTATTTTTAGAAAATTGAGTTTATGGGAGTTTTGAAATTTTCAGTGTGAAACTGTCAATCTCTTTCTCTCTCTCATTTTCTCTCACTGTCCCTCTCTCACTCTCTCCCTCTGTCTCACACACATACGTACTGACATACATACATGTACTCACACACGCATTTGTCTCGCAGCCAGTCAAAATGAGACGTATGTCGAATTTTCACCATATCGGATTTTGGGTAACATGTGAAAGCTTATTTCATATCCTTTCAGGTGGTGAAAAAAGTTCTGAGCTAACTTTATTCTAGCCAGAGATATTGCAGTTTAAAGACACAAGGAGGGACCCCCAGCAATGACCGAAATTCCGAGAAAATCGAGTTTAAATGAGCGGTCGAACGCATTAATCTACATGCCTACCTCAAAAAAAAAAATAAATAAAAAATTAATGAAGAAATATTTATATATCGAGAGTAAGACCGATACTGCCTTGTTCAGAAATGAATACAGTTTCGATTTCTGCAATAATAATCTTTTTAAAAATCGACATCTGACCCCCCTCATCACATTCAAAGCCTGATTTCTCTGTTCTAGCCCAGCGACTTACATCTCATTTCGACTGGCCAGGAGACATTTACTTTGTCAGTCGAAACCATCTTAGACTACATTACATTTCATGAAAGTCTATATCTTCAGGTGAATTACGAAGATTATGCTTGTCTCTCGACATACAGAGGTGCATGAGCCTGAAAAGGGAAAGGTAAAGGGGTGAGGACAGGGGTGGGGGAGTGTATGGGAGGAGGGGGTGGGGGAGGGTATGGGAGGAGAGGGCGGGAGAGGGTATGGGAGGAGGGGGTGGTATTCTACAATGTCAAAGGGCAATCAAGCGACCGATAATGAATATTATATTCATTAGTTCTCTGAGTGTTGGTCCATTTGTTGTTGTTGTTGTTGTTGTTGTTGTTGTTATTGTTGTTGATATGTTTGTTTTGTTGTTGATGATTACGTTACGTTCTCTAATAAGTCTTTCAACGGGTTTTTGTTTAAAACAAACAAACAGACAAAAAACAAACCATGTTTTTCCTTAAAAAAAAAAAATGTTTGGTCACTCGTGGATCCCTTGCTATTATTATTGCGTCGGTGGTGGGGGCTTTTTTTTTTTTTAGTCTTTTTTTTCGCTGTTGTCTCTCTTTTTTTTTTTTTTTTTTTGTTCGTTTTCTTTTCTTTGCCATTTGTTGTTTTGTATACCGGGTTAACTCATTTATCGCAATGCATTCCTATGCCAGATTTGTTCTGTAAAATTATATAAAATTATAAATCCTCACTCTACCAACGAGAGCCTGGGGGGGGGGGGGGGGGGGGAAAAGGGAGAGGGGGAAGGGGGTTTTTGCGCTC
>JBCEWB010598351.1:0-18104 GCA_039654565.1 Peronia peronii | reverse complement strand
CGCTGTCCGGGCAAAATTTCCAAATTCCAAATTTCTACCCACAAAATTTCTCACCAAAAATTGGCAACTTCTAAAAAGCCGAGATAATCCTACTTTCTTTGGATTGAAAGGCTTAAGAAAAAACAAACACGGTCTGTCCAGTGACTAATTATGCTATTTTCCTTATCATCTTATCTAACGTCGCCTACCAGCTGCATCTGTTAGATATGTGCTCAATCACGAGGCTCTGACATTTCAACTCATTCTGAAAAAAAAAAAGCCAAGCCAGCGTGTGACTTCGCTTAAATGGATATTGGTTTGATCAGTTCTAATGTCCCCCCTTGTCAGACATAAAGGATGTTGAGCAAGCACAGGTAAAGTCCGGGAAAAAGCAGTTCTGTGCACTTTCTGAAACTTTCAGCATGAAAAATGCGGAAAAATTTGTGATATAAGAAAGATGTTTCCTTTTTATCGTAATAATTCTATTATTTTTTTAATTGTTGTTATTGCATTTATGTTGTTATTTTTTGGTTTATTTGCTTGTTTGTTTATTAATTGTTCGTTTTGTGTGCTTGTTTGTGTGGTTCTTTGTTTCTTTCTTTGTTATTGTTGTCGTGGCTGTCCTGGCTGTTGTTGTCGTTGGTGTTGTTGTTGCTGCTACTGTTAACACCCATTGTGAGTGGCAAAGGGAAGTAATAGGGCTGGTCAGAAACAATCATCATTGAATGGGGACAAGAAAGAAGGGATGTTCCGAAATTACTGATTAGTTACCATAGTAACATAGCTGTAATAGTAACATTTTTCCCCCAAAAAAATGTTCACGGCTTTCTGGAACATTTTGTCTGAACTGAAAATAAAATAAAAAGAAATATATATTTTCTAACGTGAAATTCCAACGAGTGATGATGTTTTTCATTCTATTAAACTACGTAGAAAACCATACCTTGTGAATGGACGATGGGGGGGGGGGGAGAGAGGCTGAGAGGCTGTGGGAAAGTTTGGAAAGTTTGAAAATGAAATATTTGAACCAATAGATGAGTCTGATAAATGAATAAATATTACTATGCAAAACTTGCTGTATATCTTCCAGACAAAATATACTATAGGTTGGGGTTTGTTTTTTTTTTTCGAATCCTTTTGTGTATGATACATATTCATGAGCATGCTGGAAAGGAAAGAACTCTCAGTTTATTCATGTCTTTTATCTGTTTGTTTCAATGTGTGTCTAAGAGTAAAGTTTGCAGCGTCTACACGTGTGTCAAAATACGACAGAGAGAAAGGGAGAAATAACGACGAACGAGGAGACACAGAGAGAGAAACAATGTCGAACAGGAAGGAGAGCGATCAGGTAAAATTGAATGACATCTGAAGTGTAGCCAAGACTTATCTAGTCTTATCATTTATGTAAAGACTGAACCGATAGACAGGGAGGCAAATGAACAGACATACAGACAGACTGACCCCGACAATCATAGAGTTTCTTTTCTCCATCCTCAGATAGATTGGCAGAGATTTGTCAGCCACCGGCACATAATTATACAGATTTCAAAATTAGATACGAATGAACAAACAGACGACACACAAACTGACTGACAGACCAATGGATTGACAAACAAACTATGAATAACCAGACAGACAGACAGATGTAGACTGGCACATAAGTAAGACATACCAATCGAAACAAGCTATGTTAAACACAAAATGGATGTGATCTGAATCTCCATGTGATCAGGTGACTGGTAATGAAGGTTTGTATATTTGCAAATTGTGTGTTGCCACGTAATGAGAGCCACTCTGCTGCTTTGAGTACATCATATCACAGTGGCAAACCTTGTGTAAGTCACAGAATTATGCACTGTGATAGATTAATCCTTATCCAACTTGTTACTGCAATAGCAATAAGAAATGAGGAAAGAGGAGAGATTGGGTAGCGTTCCCTCAATTTTCTCTAATGTCGATTGTTTCTTTCCAGCCCTATTACTTCCCTTTGTCAGACACAGGGGGTGTTGTGCAAGCAGTAAAGAGGGATAAAATGACTTTTGCGTTCCTTACTTGAAATTTGTTTCGTTAAAATAAAAGAAGTCCTAAAAATTCGTAGTTTACGGATTGTTGTTGTTGTTGGTGGTGGTGGTGGTGGTCGTGGTGGTGGTGGTGGTGGTGGTGGTGATATTGTTGTTGTTTTGAATCGCACTTTTGTTTGTTTGTCTTTTTTGTTTCGTTTTATTTTGTTTGAATCAATATTTTAAATGACAACACTCTTTGTTATCTGGTAAAATACTGCAATAAGGTCAAAAACAATCTCCGTTGAATAGACCCGATAATTTGAGACTTTGTTAGCAACCCGTTTTCATGTGGCCAAGCCTAAAGGCTCGCAAAGAAGTCTATTCAACATGCAGAAGTTGTCTAGAATACTCACCGACAGGCAGTGGCTCGGCCGTGCCACAGGACACCCACTTGCCGCCCTGGAACTTCCAATGGCTGTTGTCAGCCACAATCATGTCCACGTAGACTCTGTAGTACTTGTCCGGCTCCAGACCCGAGATGACGAAGTGCAGCACTGGAAACATGCGCCTGGGGATGAGATAATGACCGAAGGTCAAGCTGAGGTGAAAAAAAAAAAAAGCTTGATGAGCCATCTTTTCAGCAGGCTAAATTACTTCCCTTTGCCAAGTACAGGAGAGAAAAGAAAAGAATTGACAGTGGAAATGGCTCATGGTTTTGAGTGCCATGCCACTGGAACATATTGCAACCGCACGGAGTTTTGACACTTTTCTATGAAAATTAGCTCGATCCCAGCTACTGAAATTGAGTTAGTTCACTTTTCGTCAATAGTTCATATTCGACATAACAAAAACCTAAAATCCAAGGCGGAGTTTTGTACCCCCTGCTAAAAGTAGAACGTCCACTGATGTTTGTAACAGCTGTACCGCGAGATCAGAGAACAATGTCATCGGCCCCATGCATTTTTATGCGTTTTTCTATTCCAGTCGTAGCGAACAGTTTGGAGCCTTTGTATCCTGTTAAACTGAGACAGGCATGTCCAGCCATTCGCTTGGTCGGAACAAATCTATTTCACACTTGAGACAGAGTTGGCATACAGGAGTCGAATTGCAATTTTCTCCACACAATGGCAGTTGCAATTCAGACAGCTTTCAATGGTTGCTGTGAGGGTTGAAGAGTTGTGACACGAGTGTTTAAATCCTATGGGTTCAGAGGAGAGAGAAGCGTGACCAAGTGGCTAGGAGTCTGAGTCTCGATAAAAAGGGCGCAGGTTTGGATCCCATCGGGATAGGGGTCACCGTGGCTCTATGGTTTGGCGTCTGCTTCAGGGTGAAAACAAGTCACCTTGGTGAGGTTGTGGGTTCTGGCCGGGCTCGACTCACGGGTCCTCCCACTGGAGGATGGAAGGACACGAAGATCGAAAAACCTGCATTTTTTTCAGTGACTCAACAGTCCCCTGGCTTCCTCTGGGTAAGGAAGCCCGACGTCTAGCCTTCTCACTAAGAGCGAATATACTTCGGAGGTCCCGTGTGTACGTTACGCACGTTAAAAGGAACCCTTGGCAGTTAAAAATCGATGAAAAGTAGGCGGAGTGCCGCTGTCCGGGCCGAATTTCCAAATTCAAACTTTCTACCCACAAAAGTTAAGAATGGGGTGAAGAGAAGGTGGAGACAACCCTGTCCCTCAAAATTTTCAAAGACTTCAACATTTCTTCTGTCACACTGGGCATGTGCATGGAGCAGGAAGAATGTTATTTTCTGAAAATTGAAAGGCTACATACATGCATTCCAAAATTAATAATTTAGAAAAACAAACTAATATAAAGAGAATGGGAATTTTAATGATATAATCTTGCTTTCAGGAATTCAACCGTTCCTGTTTTCTGAATAGGAAAGCCTGACATCGAACTTTCTTGAAGAAGGGAGAAAATTTTCTCAGGTCCCACGTGAATGCCATGCTGTTAGCTAACCATGACAGGTAAAAATCAGTTGAAGAAAACGCGGAGCCGAAGCTGACAGCACAAACTTTCAACATCAACAACAACAAAAAAAATCTAAAATTTCAACTCATTTTTTGTTCTAACCAAAATATTCATGCTGTTTTTTTTGCTGTTCTTGTTGCTGTTATTATTGTTATCGGCGTCAATATTGTTGTTGTTGTCGTCGCTGTTGTTGTTGCTGTTGTTGGTGTCACTGTTGTTGTTGTTGTTACACCGTTTTCTTAAACGAACAATATTAGAGAAAAGAAAAAAATCGTTGACGAATGCAAGGACAGGGAGAAGCACGAGTTGCGTGTTAGTTATTTATTACTTGCTTGTTTATTCATTCATTTGTTTATTTATCTATTCATTTATTTAATGGTATTAGGCATTGGGTAATGATAATAGAAAAGTGCACAAAGAACAGGCGCAAAGATAGGAAGACGGCTCCTGAGTGTGTGTGTGTGGGGGGGGGGGGGGGGAGGGGGGAGAGGGAGGGGCGGGGGGTATAGAATGATGACAGGACAAAAATTTGCTGGTTGAAGGTAATATTATACAGACAGGAAACAGACAGCCAGACAGATAGACACATAGGCAGGCAGACAGACAGATAGGCAGACAGACAGACGAACAGATTGACAGACAGACAGACAGACAGAGGAGGGATGGATTTGTGTGAAATATAAAAATGAGTGTTGCACAGAAGGAGTATGGGAATCTGTAGTGAAATCAAAGAACGGTAACCTTTTGGGCTTCAAATTGTTGACACAGCGGTGTCCTTTGATTACGTCCCCTGTCCGGGCTCGGCCATTGTCATCCAATCAAAATCTGCGACTCGTATCTTTTATTGACCAATCAAAACACCGGACACTGAGACGAAAATGTGTGAAAACATATACAGTGGCACGGATTGTTTTATTTGTTCACGGAATGTTTTATTTGTACTTGACAGGGACAAAATGTCTGGACAGGAGGTATTTCCCCAAGTTCTCCAGCCTGCCCTGTTTGCATCTTCTCACCTATACCTGTGCACGCGAGGATATTTGAGCGCTTGCACCTATTGATAGGCTTTTACACGCGTTTTTGTTTGCAAGCTGGAACACGTGACTGACTGACCGACCGACGGCGCCTGTAGCCTCTGCAGTCAAGAATCTCTATTGCTTTTTGCAGCAAGGGGCGACGGAAACAGAACATTTTCTAGCGCTACATTTTTTATTTTATTTTTCGTTTGTTTGTTTAGTTTATTATTTATCAATCCTTAGAAAGTAGGATAATCTCCGCTTCAATTGTCTGCCGAAATGTCTTTTTTTTTTTTTTTTTTAAACGGTCTAGAAATTTGGAATGTGGAAACCTTGTCCCTACAGCGGCGTCTCGGACTACTCTTCATCCATTTTTAATTGTTATAAATATTTTAATGTGCTTAACGCATACACGAGATATATTCGCCCTTATAGAAGAAGTCTAGACATCCTATCAAGAAGCCTGAGGGGAGGGGGGGAGGCTTTGAAACATTGTGAAATTTGAATTCTGGAAATCTTGTTCGGACAGGGACATCTTCGCTTATTTTTCATCCGACTTTTAAGTGCCAAGGATTCTTCAACGTGGTCAAGGTACATATTGGACTCTAAATCAAGAAAGCTAGATCTTGGCTTTTCCTACTCAAGTAAATCCTCTCCCTGTTCTACCCTTTCTATCCTCTCCCTGGATAAGATGCGAATCCGCGACATACATTGTCATCTGAGGCAGGCGCCTAACTCTCGGCCAAGGGAATTCACTGTGATGAAAAAACACTGAAAGGAAGAGGCGGATTATGTGTGTGTAGGGCAGAGGGGAAGGCAAGAGAGAAGAACGTGGACGGAGGAAAGAGAGGATACTTCATTGCAAGTCACGTGAAGTGGGCTGTCCTGCTGGTGTCGATGAAAAGTTCTGGCCAAGCAATGCACAGGATTAGCAGCACTGGACCCATTCAATGTCTGCCCGGACGCAAGGAGTTGGAGGAGGGGGAGAGGGGGTCGCTATGGTTAGGCGTCTGCCATTCGGTGAAAAACTCACATCGTGGAGATCACGGGTTGGAGTCTCGGAAGCTACCGTTGAGGGATGTGAAGATTCGAAGATTAATACCTACATCTTTTTCAGTGACCCAAGGGTCACTTGGCTTCTTGAGTAGGGAAGCTCGATGTCTGTCCTTCTCGAATAAGGAAGAATAAATTTCGAGGTCCATGCATACCTTAGGCACGTTAAAGGGCTCTTGGCAGTTCAAGTAAAGGGTAAACAGAGACGCTGGTTCGGGACAAATTTTCAAATTCCAAATTTCTACCCACAAACACGTTCACCAAAAAAACAGGACAGGCACTAAGAGTCGAGATAATCCCTCTGTCTAAGGACTGAAAGACTTATGAAAAACAAACAAACAAACAAACAAACAGACAAATCCGCATTGAGAGAACTGTTTACGCACTCAAAAGTAACCCTTTCAAATATGAATACATGTAATTGGGGGTCGTCGTGGCCATGTGGTTTGGCGTCTGCTCCATAATGAAAAAAAACCTCACTTTGTGAGGTTGTGGGTTCGACTCGCGGGTCTTCCCATTGGGGAATGGGAGAATAGGAACATTGAAAACCTGCATTTTTTTTTTTTTCAGTGACTCAACGGTCCCCTTGTGCTTCTTGTGGGTAGGGAGCCCGACGTCTAAATCTTCTCGGATAAAGGCTAATATATTTCGGAGGTCTCATGTATACGCTACGCACGAGAACCCTTGGCAGTTCAAAATCGATAAGGAGTAGGTGAAGTGCCGCTGTCCGGGCAAAATTTCCAAATTCGAAATTTCTACCCACGAAAATTCTCATTAAAAAAAAAACAATCACTTAAAGCTGAGATAATCCTACTTTCTTGGGATTGAAAGGCTTCAAGAAAAACAAACAATATGTAATTGTCAAATGAAAATAAAACTTAAAAGATACTTTGTCTCTAAGGTGGTCTCAAGTTAAAAATAAAGACCTCTCAACATTTCAAAAATTGATATATACGGACCGAATCAACAACTGAATCCAAATATCTTTGAAGTGCATAGCATATATTCTGAGTAATGTAGTGTACTGGATATTGAATGTCTGTATCTTCGGGCGTGTCGCTCCCGAGCTTGACGAACAATATTGTTAGGCTGGCTTGGCTACCTGCTCTAGTCCCTTCTCACCTGATAATCACCTAGAACTTTCCTTTGTTGCGGTGGACATCCCTCACCCAGCTTCTGTCATCTGTCTGTGTTTGCGCGGGAAAGGGAGGGGGAGGTTATAGGAGTGAGGTGTAGGGGGAAGAGGGGAGGATTGTGTGTGTGTAAGGAAGGGGGGGGGGGAGGGAGGAAGAAGATGTAAAGGCGTATGGATGGATTTGTATTGATACATGTACATATGTATTTGAGCTATCACTGACGAAAGTGATAGGGCGGGGGGGGGGGGGGGGGTGAGGAGGGAGACCGAAGGACTCTGTCTGTGAGTACATTTGCAAGTAAGCGAATGTATCGATGAAGGATACACTACTTGTATCTCTCTGTCGTTATGTGTGAGGGAAGGAGAAGGGTAGGTGTGCATGAGTGCATGGATGAGTGTATAACTGAGTGATTGAATAACTGAGTGAATGATTAACTGAGTGAGTGATCATATAGGTGTGTGTGTCTGTGTTGTGTTATTTGTATGAGCTGAAGGAGTATGAGTGTATGGATCTGTGTGTGAATGCATGTGTGTGTAGGCGTGTATGGAAGAGGGGGAAGTGCAAGTGTGGGAGTGGGTTTGTCTGTAAGTGCTCTTTATTCTATTCTTAATATTGTTATCACAATGGTTATTATAAGTGACCTTTCAATCCTTACAAAGTAGGATTATCTCGCCTTTTAGTGCTCGTCCAGCGTAGTGAGAAGAATTTTTTTTTGTCGGTGAAAATTTGAAAGTGGGAAATTTTGCCCCGACAACGGCATCTCCGCCTACTCTCCATCCGATTTTTAACTGCCGAAGGTTCTTTTACGTGAGCAATGTACACAGAGCCTCCAAAAGATATTCTTCCTTGTTTGAGAAGACTAGACCTTGGACCTTCCTACCCAAGAAGCCAGAAGACCGTTGAGTAACCAGCACCTTGCCCACGGTGCTTGCCGCTCAATATTATGTACTTTTGTGTTACGTATTAGACTGTTATGTATGTAGGGGGAGAAGGGGAGAGGTGGATTGGGCACTGGGAAGCGAAAGAGAAGCGGTCTAGTAAAGAAGAATAAGACCTGCACACTCTGACACTGCTGACCAGTTTGCTTAGATTTGGGTGTGAAATAACGACTTTGTGTTATCCAGAGCCCCCCGGTACGTGTAAAAACAGTACTATGTCTACGGCGGCACTTCAAACACGCCGGTAGACAAGGGCGGCGCTTTGAGGTACTCGGACATCCGGATTGTCGTCACAAGATGAACGTGACCAGAATGACATTTGTTGTCATATGACCCATATTGTCATAGAAAGAGAAGATAAATATTTCATCGGTTTTTATTCCTAAATCATAGCTTAACAGACATTTTGTTTTGATTGAGTGAGTGACATCCTCCTCACCAGACAGTTAATATCAACAGGCCAAGACTTCTAAACATCTGTCACAAGCCAGAACAATAACAATAACAACAACAAAACAACAACGGCGGAAAGAAGAGGAGGCGAAATAATAATACAGCCCTGACCGCTCGTTGTCTTAAAATAACAAAAAAATATACATCAATCACAGTTTTCACCAGCAACGAGTAGGCCTTTCCGGCTTTTGTTGTGGGTTTTTCTTGCAAACCAGTAGGTTTGCCTTGGCCGAGGAAAAGTGGTATTCAAACGTATTAAAAAGACGAAATACAAAATACTCAGTTCTTTTCTTTTGAAACAAATATTAATAGAGAACTTTGGAAAATTCGTGATTTTTCTTTTCTTTTCAAACATAATATATTTCTCAGACAATTCTTCCAGTGTAATTCAAAGATGATAAAGAAACTGCTGATGAAATTTGGCCAACTTGGTCAGTTTATTGAATTTTTAACTTGTCAGTTCTCTTGGCTTTTTTTTTAAAAAGACATTTTTCTACATAATGACGAGAATGAAGATGATTTTCTGAGAACGTTTGATATGATGATGATTATGTCTGAAAAACGATGAGGAAGATGATGATCGACACAATGCCGAGTCTAATGATTATCATCGTGATTATAGGAATATGATGAGAGGTACAATGTTGAGAGAGGAGAGAAAGCAATGATAACCACATCGATGATAATAATCACGACAACAACAGCGACAGTACTTTCTCGCAAATTGATTGCCTTACCTGCCATGTTTAGTGATGATCATCTCGTTGGTATGCACGTGAAATCGGGCCCACATATCGCCGTTGAAGAGAACCACTCGGCAATTTCCCTCGCCCTTGGCCGTGAAGGCTGAGGAGGAGGTGCTAGCTGTCATGTGCCTGCTGTGGTGGAGCATGTCGCTCCCTGGTCCCACCAACATTCCAGCAAAGTCCGTCTGTCCAGGGGCGCCGCCTGGAATCGGACCTGGGGGTCCCTGGAAGGAGGGAGACATGCTGTCCACGGAGTTTGAGGACTGCAGGATGCTTTGAATGTAAGGAGGGTGTCTACCGCCCTTAGGTGTCCCTTGTGGATAGGTCCCCGTTTGAGTCCAGGAATAGATGTTAGAAGAAAAGGTGTGGGGCTGACCATAATAGGAGGGGTCATTGAAAGAGGCAGTGGCTTTGCTGAACCCTCCTGAGCCATCCCGTGAATGGAAGGATCCGTAATGGTGGGGATCGTAAGGGGCGGGTATCCGATGGTAGGGAGCAGGGGCGGTGATAGAGGAGGAGGGGGAAGGATTTGTGGCAGAGTGGTAAGGGAGAGATGGGCGGAGAGGAGCTGCTTGATAGGGCTGTAGTTCGGTGTAGACGCTGCCCTGCTGTTGTTGTTGAGATGGCGTCGATTGTTCTTGTAAGTGGCCAACGCTGTGACGACTACTGCCAACTCGTGGTGACGTATCGCTGATGCCGACGTTACGTTCACAATCTAAGTCCGCGCTGGGAGGGTGTGGGGCAGGAGCTGGGACAACGGGATACCCTGGGACGGCGGGATACCCTTGTAGTTGTGAGGGTCTATATGCCATGCCCGGATCAGGAGCATCTGTAGTGAGAATCCCACCACTGGCAGGCTGGAATGCCGGATACACATGCGGATACGTAGTATTACTGTTACTATCAGGGGCTGGAATGTAGCTATTGTAATTGTTGTTACTGTTACTATTATTGTTGCCGTTGCCATCTCCTTGCTCTTCGGCAACGACGGCTCTGTGTTGATCTGCGTCCCCATAATAGCCATAGTAATTGCTGTAATACTGAGGTGGTGGTACTGTGCTGTATGCGCCATCCTCACCGCCGCCAACCACGGACGTTGAGATTCGGTCCAACTGAAAATGCGATGTAGTTGGAGTTCCGTTGAGGCCTCCGCTGCCGTTATGGTGGGGGTTCCCCCCGGCAGGAGTGTTGGACGAAGAGTGACTAGCCATTGGTCAGATGGCGTCTTTACTGTGGATCCGTTCCAGCCACACTCGTGATGACGAAACTGAGATCGTCCTGATCTGTCACTTTGGCAGAGAGGTGTTACGCATGGTGATGGTTAGTCTCTCGAAATATCGGCTGGTCACTCTAATCTGTCCAGAAGAGTATCTGTTGTTAGCCTTGTAGTTCTGGTTTGAAGTATCCAGGAAATGTTAAAGGCAGAACGTCCAGTGACTTGAGGATGAAAGATCGGAGTCAGCGTGATAAAAACTCCGAGGTAACGTCTTGCAAAGCCAGGCTAGATGAATAGATAAAAATGAAGATAAATATTGTTGTGTTTGAATTGGAAGTAGTGGGAGTGGTAGTACTGATGGTGGTGGTAGTGGAGGTGATGATGATGTTGATAGTGATAGTAGTGTTGGTGGTGTGATAATAGTGGAAGTCGTTTTAATAGTGATAGTACTGGTGGTCGTGATGATGATGGTAGAGGCTGCAGAGGTAGTGATGGTGGTGGTAGTTGTTGTAATGGTGATGGTACTGTCGTAATGGTGATGGTATCTGTTGTAGTGGTGATGGTATCTGTTGTAATGATGGTGATGGTGGTAGTCATGACGGACAAGGTGGTAGTGATAGTAATGGAAGTCGAGGTAGTGATGCTGGTGTTAGAAGTGGTGACTGTAATGGTACTATTTGTTAAGCTCATGATAGTAGTAATAGTTGTGATGTCGATAGTGATTATGGTGGAGATACTGATCGTGATGATAGCGACAGTCATTTGGTTTGAGAATAACAATTGATGTCTCAACTGAGTTCATCATTTGAAAATAAACTAAACTGGACTAAACTAAAATATATATAAATAAAATAATTCTAAATGAATTATAGAAAACTAAAATAAAAATAAATTAAAGTTAGATAAAATGATCAGTCCCTTTGCACTGGTGTCATAATTCATTCTAGCAAAATAAGAAGAATAATAAAAGAAAAGAAGAAGACGAAGAAGAAGAAGAGGTGGCCTTTTACGGTGATTTCAATAATGTGTGACAACTTTAAGGAAAACAAAAAAACGCGGCTCTTGTACCATGGTTTCATCAAACTACAGCAACCTCAACCACAAAAGCAAAGATAAAATGGCACCTTTTCCGGTGCCTTCATACAATCCTGTCATTGTTTCTAAACGTGTGTCCCAAAGAAGACGCTTCATGTAAGAATAGCCTACGCAGAAATCTGAATTAGATGATCTGGTTGTCATAGAAACGAATCCCCTGCAAGAATAGGCATCGTGAGAAGGCTTGATTTCCTACCTGTATGCTATCAACAGCTGTGATTGTTTACGCCGTGGGTCATTGGCGGACGGCGATGAACATCGAGTGGACATGTAGAATTATGAATTATGGTAAACCTACTATGGACTTCCACATATTTCAGCAGACTGCTTGAAATTTCCAAACCATATATCTTAGTTCAATATTTAAAACTGTTGAGAAGAGAATCTAAATAATTTACTTAGATTTTCTTATTATTATTTATTTATTTAAAATAGATATTTGGCAAATTTTGCCATAAATTTCACCCCAAAATCTTACGTTTCTGAAACTGTGTGTGTGTTGGGGGGGGGGGGGGGAGAATAGTTCTGATAGATTTTTTTAAAGAATTTATTGTTTTGCTCTGCACTCATTCCAAAATTCACGCATTTGCTCCAGACTAATAAAATAGATGGCATATTTGTCCTTCAACAACTACATTTTGAGACGGTAGATCTAATTATTCTGGAAGTTCTTAAGTTCTTTTCGTCTCAGATAGTCAGTCGATGTCAGAAGGGATTTGAGAATAGGCCGAATACTATTGGGCAAGAAAATATATCTAAGGCCGTTGATGTCTGCCTCATAGAAGCTGTTTTTTTTTTTTTTTTTTTTTTTTTCTTTTTCTGGACAATCATTTTGTTGTTGTTGTTATTGCCGTTATTGCTGTTGTTGTTGTTGTTGTTGTTAGATTGTTTCTAAAAATCAGTAGAACATCGAAACTTTTCTTACGAAATATATGAATTATTCATTATGTGTGCTGGTCTTAAAAAAAAAATACATAATACCTAGAAATCTTTGACTTAGTTCACTTAACGTGTTTCTGTAAGCACAACGTTGCTGATTCCTCTGTATGTGGTACATTTTTAATGGTAATGTTGCAGTCGCTTGTAAAATACATTTTATTATTATCATTATTTCTTTTATTTTTACTATTTAAACGATTGACTGAAACCAAATGTAAACGGAATATCTACATGTAGGTATATACAAATAATAATAATAATAATAGTAATAATAATAATAAAACAAAACAGAAAATAATCACTTCAAGGTTTTTGGGTTGCCATATCACAGACATGTCAATTTAATTTGCTTATATCAGGATGTTTCTACTCTTTTTCTGATTCCTCAGTGGTGTTGGGTTGGTTGGCTGTTTATTAAATGGCTCATCAGCACGTTGCTGATACATGCATGTGTTTTGTCGTCTGTCTTTTCATTTATTTACTTGACTATCAATGGTCTGTGTTAGAACATTTCGTTGAATTTTGTGCACCTGATAATTTCATGCACTCGGCGTCATTATTATTATTTTTTGTTGTAAATTGCTGCAGTTACAGTAATAAATTGTGATATTAAAACAATAGGTCATTTTGTAACGTAAGCATTTTTGGCACTTATTTGTGCAAAAGAGATGGAAGAAATGGTAGGAGAGAATTGAAAACGAAAGAATTTTTAAAAAGTGACGGTTTTATTACTGCAAAGGAGAAACGGGCGAGATGACTCGAGTACAAAGAAAAATAAACAGGTAAAAAAAAAAAAAAGGCTTATGTATGTGAGTTATTTCTCTAGTGTTTAATAAATAGTTTGCATATCGAAATCTGACATGTTATGAATCTAATTCTGTTTTACTAAATTGAGCACCTTTCCAGTTAAACTATTGAACAAAAACGTGAAAAAATGTCATCAAGAGAAAATAGCTGGAGAATAAACATATTAACAAATGAGAAACGTTTACCTCAGGAGGCGAATCAGGAAGAACAATATAAGTGAGTCCGATGTTTAACATCACCCTCTCTATGTTCACCCTTCATTACTAGCAAATCTGAGCACTTTCAAAAAATAAATATAAGATAACATAGGAGGATGTTTTAATTTATGATTAAAAGCAGCTTGCCGATAATGACGACGCTATCCTTATGGTTTGCCTTGAACTAGGCCTATAATAATCTTAAATTGATGGCCTGAGAATATCGCTGCAGCTCTTCAAGCGACTACAGAACGAGTAAACAAATGAATATAAATAAATAAATAAACAAATAGAAAGGCAATGAAATAAATATATTAATATTGTTTATAAATAAAGAAACAAATAGATAAGTACATCAGTACTACAAATCTGCAACAAAACCCATAAAAGGCTTATGGATTCGAAAACTACTGAATGTATCAATATGAAATTTGGCCCATGACGTTGCATAAAGAACTCTGTTCCTACTTACATTAAAGCCCCCCCAAAAAAGCTTACAATGTTTGACTTATTCTAAAAAAGCGATAGTAATTGAATAATAAATTCCCGGTAGCGTTTGATCCGAATTGCAGGTTCGATAGAATGACGCGTTAAAAACATCAAACACGTTTTCTTTGAGTAACGATCAGTTTGATCATCCAAATTCACAAGATCGAGGTGTTCATGCGTGTCATAAGCTTTATTTATGTGTTACCTAATTAATTAATTAATTAATTAATTAACGCATAAATAAATAAATAGATAAATAAATAATTCTTAAATACCTAGATATAAATACATGGACATATAACAGGTAAATGATAAATAAATTAGTTAATAAATAAAGAGCAAACAAAAGATAAGTAAACAGACAAACAAATAAACAGACAAAGAAATAATTGAATGATAAATAGAAAAAAAAGTAAAACATAAACAAATAAATCATAGATAACGAATCAACAAATAAATAAATAAAACTATACATAAATAGATTACTGAGCTAACAAAGCGCTAACTTCTGACTTTGGCTAACAGAGAAAATAACACATCTGTGGACTGTTCTAGCTCTACCCCATAGTGTTTCGGCAAATTGCGCTTGTAAGATAAATCTGTCTCCGGTCATTCCTCCTTTTACTTTTTTCCTTCTTTTTCTGCTTCTTCTTCTTCTTATTATAAGTACTGTTGTACTATCACTTTCATTAACGTTATTATTTTTATTGCGGATGTTACAATTATCAGTTTTATTATATTGTTCTTATCATCATCATCAACATCAACATCATCATCATCATCATCGTTTTGTAGAAGAGTCTTTGAAGAACACGAAGACAGTCAACCAATATTTAGATATTTAATAAAAAGGCCACAAAATGAAAAAAAATACTTAAATGGAGAAATGCATAAATAAATGGAAATGGAAAAAATGAAAAAATGTAGTAAATAAATAAATAAAAAAGAAAGAATAAAAAATAAGTTTCCAAATTTTGGAACCTAGTTGGTTCTTTTTCAGGATAAAAGAAAAAAATCGCCATCGTCATCATCATGATTATTGATGTTGTTGTTATTTTCCCTATTACTGCTGTTCCTGTTATTGCTCTTGTTGGTGGTGGTGGTTGTGGTGGTGTGTTTATTAATGTAATCATTTATTTCTTTAGCTTTTTTTTTCCTTGTCCGTCTTTTTTTCCACATCCTTTTTTATTCTAATTTTTCCTCTTCTTAACATGAATTCTGGCTGAATGACAGCTTTGAAAATTTTGAAGAAAAAAAAAAAAAAACAGAGTCAGCTCATGGATTATGTTTGTATCATCCCCAGAAGTGCCGCAGTCTGCGCTCAGATTATCGTGGTTCAGTTATATCAAGATCAACATTTTCTGAATGGTCAAAAGACTCATTTTTCATTATTCGATTTGGTCGCCGGCGCAACTTTACAAAGAACAGTCGAGATAACCTCCACCAGGAGGTTGAAAGACGTATATATAAAATGTAACGTAACTCTTTTTCACAACCCAAACCGTAATCGCGATTTTTGAATGTTTAACCAGACATACGTTATACTGCTACAGCAACAAAATACCCAGACAATGGCCCAGGCAACCGGCCTCATGGGAAGAACAAAAACAAATTAAGATAATTTTTGTGATCACCTCACAAAGAATTCAGCAGGTAGACAATTAAATGAGACGAGACAGAAAAAAGGGCTTTGATGAAAAAAAAAAAAAAAAAGGACATTATTGACAGGTTCCAGCTTCATAGAATCACAGTAGATGGCAAGGGACTACAACTTTTGCCTTTCAGCCGTTTGCAGGTGCTGGCTACCTCAGCAAGGGTCTATGACAAAATAAATGGCAGAGTCGAGTTGTGAACATCGTGAGTGAATGACTCAACGACCACATGGCCACGAGATAGGAAAGGGGAGGGTGGGGAGGGGGGAGAGAAGTTTATAACACAGAGCACCAACTATTCTGCTGATAGCTATGAAATAAATTAGCTGTTTTCCCATGGCTGAGATCATGTTTTGAATGCTGAATGTATCTGTATTATGGACAAAACATGAAAATGAATTTTTCATATATATATATATATATATATATTGAGAGAAAACACGGGATAAGTGAGCCTGGAAGTCGTTGGCTCAGATTTGCTTGTTTGTTTGTGTTGGGGTTTAACGGCACATCAGCACGATCGCGGCTATATTGTGTCAAAACACGCTAAAATGTGTCAAAAAAGGCTGATCAAGTATAGAGGAAGAAGAGAGGAAAGAGAGCGGGACAGAAAACAGGAGCAATGAAAGAGAAGAGATGTCACCCCTGGAACACTGAGAATGACATTCCATAGGAGACACCCCACCGATGGCGGACTTTCAACGCCTGCAGGCGGGAGCAAAGAACCTACTTATGCACCCCGGCTCGCGAGGGGGACGTTGGCTGAGGACCTGTGCATCTTGGTGCGTGTGTGTGTGTGTGTGTGTGTGAGGGAGGGAGCGGGAGGAGGTTAAAAGCTTGATGATAAGTAAAAAAAAAAAAAAAAAAATGAAATACACCATTAAATTTTCTTGCTTACAAGTATGAAAAGGAAACCTTAGAACATAGGCAGGTCTCTTTAAGCCACCTGACCAAGTAAGGGAAATAGAACAGGGAGAAAAAAGTCATTTCTTATGTTGTTTGTTTGTTTCCTTCTTTCTTTCTTTTTCTTTTTTTTCTTTTCTTTCTTTCTTATTTATTTTTATATTTTATTTTATCTCATTTTAATGCATCGCTCCTTCTTGGAGAGAGCGGCGATTTTAAATGGATGACAAATTACTTATAGTATAAGTGTAGATTGAAGGGCAAGAGGTACAATAATTTTTAAAGAATAAGTGCTTATTTGAAAACCTGACAGAAACACGGGGTGGATAAGTATCTATGTAGGTTAATGACAAATCTCCGTAAGAAGTCAGGGCTATGGTAATAAGATTTGAGAAACATCGATCACCTTTTACTAATTACAGGCTTTGACAGCAACGACAGAAGGAAGCTGAAAGGCTTTACCACACTAACTGAACTGGAAATGGAATATTATAGGAATACCATAGGAATAGGCTTGGGACACCAGCCCAATTTTTCACCCTGATAGTTTGGAATTTGGAGAGGAGAAAGAAGTCTTAATTCTCCACAGGCCAGTCTGAATTAGGCCACATATCTGATACATTATTAGGAACTGTTTTACATGGGTACGATCTGAAGATTAGACCTTGCATTTTTTTTAGTTCACCGTTCCGATCCCCTGGCTTCTTGGGAAGGGAATCCCAACGCTTAGCCTACTCTAATAAGGAAGAATATATTTCGGAGATTCCATGTGTACGTAACGCTCCTTAAAAAACACTTGGCAGTTAAAATGGAATGCAGAGTGGACGGAGGTGCCTCTGAAAAAAAAATCCAAATTTCAAATTTATACCCACCAAAATTCTTTTTACCAAACTGAGCAGGCATTTAAAGCCGAGATAATCCTACTTTCTGAAGAGTTAAAAGGTATACACATCCGGTTGTTTTGCTTGGTTTTTTTGTTTGTTTGTTTGTTTTTTTTTTTCTCCATTTGAAGGATTGAAATCTAAGAATATGTTTTATGTAGAAATATGATTTTGGAGCAGAGACTTTAAAGACACCAATATTCAGTCTGCTCAATTCAACGATTTCGTAGTAATCAGACATTTCTACTGTCTTAAGAGGGCGGGCAATTATCATATTGTTTTGATAGCCGTTCCTTCTCTTTGAGGGTTCAATTAGACCTTAGTCAAAAGCTGATGAAAAAAAATAATAAATATATGATCAAGATTGGGCAGATGGTGATGCTGTTAGGTAAAATAGACACTTACTGAAAAAGACTAGGGATAAACCATGGAGCTCTTGGAACGAATGTTCAGACAATAATGTGAATATCCGGAGAAAAAAAAAAAAGGAAAAAACGGTATTGATAATTATTGTTCTTATCCAAGCTCTGGCTGAAAAGTCTTCATTTCAACTATTTAAGCATTGAGATAACAGCAAGTGAATGTATTTGAAAAGTGAACACTGGTGGATTAAATGGGGGGG